>VYZW01000829.1:93891-354525 GCA_013401315.1 Balaeniceps rex | reverse complement strand
TCAAAAAAAAAAAAAAAGAAAAAGAATGAACAGATCGCTTTTCAAATGGTTCAGCTATTATTTTAATGATAATGGGGTAAGTTCAGCTCATTTAAAACAGTCACTGCTCAAATTCTGATCAAACTAGGCAATCAGATTACCCAAACCTAAGTAGGGGCTGAGCGCTAATTGACTGTAACTTAGAGAATTCAGACGTTCTCGATCTAGCAAGCTGTGCTGTCAGTTCTTGGGCTGTGGCTAACACCAAACACGTGGAAGACAAGAGCACAGAAAAGCTCTGTCTTCACAGTGGAAAGATGGAATAGTCTGTCTAAGACGAGAGCATTTTCCTAAAGGGCTTCAGTTTGTCATTAGCTAATGACCCTATGCAAAAGTATTTGTATTTATTTCAAACAATCCCATCTGCTGTAACTGTAGTTGTAGTGGGTAACAATAACGAGACATAGAGTACATTAGACAACATATTAGCTGACAGAATATGTTAGTTATAGAAGGATGCCTAATTTGTTAAAAAGAAATTCATTCAGAACAACCAAGAAAAGATATCCAAACAAAATGTTGGTGGGAAAACTGATGATGTCCACAAATAAAGATGTTATGGTCCTCACCATAAGAGGATCTATTGTGTGCTGTCTGTGCCTGACAGCACTTGATAAAGGCAGTTGGCCTCAGCAGGGCAATCCAAGCTGCCTACGCACAGCTCTATGCTTCCTCTTGCAGTCCCGGGAATGCTGACCCACAAAACTTGCATACTGAGTATGGATGTAAGTGATTAACATCACATCCATGTGCTGGAATTCCTGCCTCTCTCTGTTGCACAGGCACTTGATTTAGGATTATTTGTCCTTTTTAATTCCATGTAGTTGGGATCCAGATCCTTGTCTAAGTTTAAATACCAGGCAAATATTTGAAATTATTTGTATTTGAGATTACAAAGAAGAGAATTTTTAAGAGCGCCTAACGCTGGCTTGACTGTGCTCCCACTGGATTCAGTAGCATTAACTTTAGTGGCAACTAAATGAGGCCAAAGCCAATCCTCCTTGAAAACCCCACCAATAGTTCTTTTCCTTTCCAGACTAACGTTCTTTCAAATTTATTCTGCAGACAAAACTCTGTGGAATTTTATCCGATATTCCTGACTGCCCTCTGGACTGCAGGATGTTTTTTTAATCAAGGTAAACACCTTTCATTTTTATCTTGGACTGAGAAGTTTTACACAACTTTTTAAAACACTTCAGTTTTATCAGGAGGTAAACAACTGTAGACATATTTTTCCCTTCTTTTAATTGCATTACCTTAGCATAGCCTTCCTAGAAGAATGCTCATTGACACTGAAATCCCCAATGGCATTTCACATAGCCCCACCAGCTTTCACTTCTCTCTGCAAACCAAAGAGCCAGTACATGGCACATTTACCATACATTCAGTGGACTTGCAGGATGAATCATTGAGAAAAGCAGCTCCCAGATGCTTCCCACTAACAATTATTTGCACGTTATGGGACAGTTCTCACAGGACATCAAGCATAGCTATCATCCCTGGGGAGGAGGCAGCCTGAAAAGACTCAGGTCAGAGCACTCCTGTCTGTGGCTGGACACCTGGCTGATGGAGATGGAGCTCAAGCCAGCAAACCTTTGGGTTTTTACATCCCAGATGAGTGACACCACCACTGGGCTTTGACTTGTTTGTTCTGGGACATAGCACTGAGCACTGAAGCACAGTCATAACAGCGGCATCTGCAGCCATAGACATTGTACGTCAGGTATGCAGCGGGGACTCGGGAAAAACTGTTATGTTTTCTCAGCCATCTAGCAGCGGGGCATTTTTTTGGCCAAATGTTCTGAACTCAGATGCCACAGAGCTTTCATACCTCTCAGTCTGTTGGACTTTCCAAGGTGGGTCTGTGATGTCTCCTAAGAGTGATGGGGTGGACTCTCGTAGAGCTAGAACTTGTGACAGAGCCTAATTTTTGCGTTCTGCTTTATTAACCCTTCCCTATCTGATGTTTTAGAGCATGGAGTCTGTGGGCTAGAGAAAGGATAACTAGCTCACCCCCACTATACCTCTCCTTCCTGAATGACTAGCTTGCTTCTCCTTTTTCTATGTTTGCTCCAAAACAGTAATTTTGTTTTGGCGCTCTCTTATAGCCAGAGTCCCATCTCCACTGCAAATCCAATGTAAATCCAAAGTAGCACCACTTGAGTCAACAAATTGGATACAAGATAGTACATGTGCTCATAGACACTTGAAGCGAGGAAAATCACAGTTGCTAACCAGCAACACAGACATGTGCTGTCATATGTAAGAAAAGAAGGATTATGTTAACCTCCTCTTTAAGTCATTTTTTCAGCTGAGCATCTCCCATAGGTATGTTTACATGAGTTAATCCAGAACACAGTAAAAGCTGTCCTCTCTAATACTCACTCGCACGGTTTGAAAGAACACAAAATTATCCAGCTTAGTCCTGGATAATACGACTGACCTACACACCCTGCTCCATCTATCAAATGGAGGTGACTTTATACTCTTCCCACAGGGAGGTCAGAAAGCTAACTTCGCTACAGCTTTCTCTCATGTCCTTGGATAAAAGCTGCTATATAAATGCAAAGCAGGTTATTAACAACATAAATAAGATTCTCTTTCCAAAACAAACACTCCCCTTTAGCATGAACTGCCATAACAATACAAAATGACAGCGCTGGGTCAAGCCACAGTGCTCCAACCCACTATCACTGTCTTTGGGATAATCACCAAACTGGGGGGGCTATAAGTTCCTGTCAGTTCTTGAGATCTCCTTTTCAGGGAATGCTTTTAGATTTTTTTTGGACAGTCCTATGCCCACCCCTACCTGTAAACCCATATCAAGAGTCTCCTGTAGTGAATGTTTAAGAATACATACATCTCTTTTGAACGATTCTTTCCCAAGATAAATTCCCAGGGTATGGGTAGCTATGAAAATCCCCAGAAACAACTACAAAACTGTCCTGGTTTCGGCTGGGATAGAGTTAATTTTCTTCCTAGTAGCTGGCATAGTGCTGTGTTTTGGATTTAGTATGAGAATAACATTGATAACACACTGATGTTTTGGTTGTTGCTAGGTAGTGCTTACACCAGTCAAGGACTTTTTCAGCTTCCCATGCTCTGCCAGGGGCACAAGAAGCTGGGAGGGGGCACAGCCAGGACAGCTGACCCAAACTGGTCAAAGGGCTATTCCATACCATATGATGCCATGCTCAGTATAGAAACTGGGGGGAGCTGGCCAGGGGGGCAGCGATCGCTGCTCAGAGACTGGCTGGGCATGAGTCAGCAGGTGGTGAGCAATGCATTGTGCATCACTTGTTTCGTTTATTATTATTATTATCATTATCATTATCATTATCATTATTATTATTTTCCCTTCCTTTTCTGTCCTATTAAACTGTCTTTATCTCAACCCACAAATTTTACCTTTTTTTTTTCTGATTCTCTCCCCCATCCCACTGGGGAGGGGGAGAGTGAGCGAACGGCTGGCTGTGTGGTATTTAGCTGCCTGCCGGGTTAAACCACAACAAAAACATAACTAAAGCATCTAACTGTCTACAATGCTCATTTTTTAGTTTTCTAACTGTTTTTTTCCCCCCCATTAATCTTTTCTTTCTTAGAATTAGCTTCCTTTCTGGGTGTGTTGTACGTGTTTGCCCGCTACAAGTACTTCCATGGTTACGTACAGTCTGTGAAAGGAAGGTAAGGAGTTACCAACTGAATGCAGGTTAAAAGCTCCAGGCTGTGGTCTGAAGCTGGGCTGAGAGCCAAGGGCTGGCAGTGAAAAGTGACTATAATTGAATGCAACATGTGTAAAGTGTCAGCAAGAGGTCTGAAGCGGAAACCCTCAGGGAAGAGGGCTGGCTGTTACAGTAGAAGCCTAGGTTAAGATGTGCACGTGCTACAGGTCACGAGAGAGAAAAGGTTTGATGCTCACCTTGTGGGTGCCTGCTTTGTACTGAGCATATTGGCAGCCAGGCTCGGAGAGGTCTGAAACCAGAAGCACAGTTTTGCAGCTCAGGACTGCTGTAGGATAGAAGACTGCTCAGGCAAGGCTTGCACAGTGCCTGCCTGTCTGCTATTTTCATCTCTCCTCAGTTTGTCACATTAAGACCTTTACTCTAGCCATACAAAATGTACTAAAGGAAGCAAGCAAATCTCTGGCCTTGCAGGCTGAAGAACTTTCACCAAACGGATAAGAGAACACAGCTTCAGATGAGCATACATTAATGAATGTTAAGTTCAGAGCATCTCGAAACATGAATTCTGCTTCAACAAACATGCACGCTGGCAAAACACGCCTCCACTATGAACACTCAAACACACAGTTTATTTCTTGTGTCACTGAAGCCACTGCACTATCTTCTGTGTCCTGACCCAAGGCTCCTCTTCCAGCACATGTATCAGTCATAAAAAGAAAATAGCCTGATATATGCTTGTCATAAAATTAAAAGACTTGGGATGTATATTTCCAGAGGAAGATACAAAACAATCAGACTATTTAGTAGTGAATAATCCTGCAGCAGCAAAAGGCTGTATTACAGGGCTATTTTCCATAGCTTCTATACTGCTGTTACCATTCTCCTTCACACTACAGTCTCCACCAGCCCTTTACCCTCTTTGGAAGAGCTGTTGCTTAAGAGAAGGGAGAGGCTACGTATTCCACAGAAAATACATGGAGATAATTTTGTATTTCCCAATAAGAGACGCAATAATTCAAATGATGCAATGAACACCAACCAGAAGACTAGCAACTATTAAGGAAGCTTGGGGAGCAAAACTGTGTCAACAAATGAACAAGCAGAGCATAACAGACTTTTCTTTAATCAACAAACTAAGAAGTCCTTTGTTCAAGAAATCTTTCCCATGCTTTACTTCAGTACTCTTAGACCAATAGATTCAGCCTCTCAAGGAAGCCTAAGAACAGTGGCTGGCTTCACTATTAGACAGAGCTTTACACTCTGGCGAGGCTCTCATTTCTTTGCGTTGCACAGAGGGTGCTGAGAGTCAGCCTGGCAGCCCTAGAAAATGGCTTTTCTCACAAGGCCTGCCTCTGCAGGCCTGGCTGGTGCTAACCTCCAGCGGGTGCTTCAGCTAGCAACGGGTCAGCACAAGTCAGGCATGCAGAACCTGGCCCCAAAACATACAACAAGCCTCCAGCAGCCCTATTAGTGAGAAGGTAATTAGTCGTCACACTGATTCTCAACTGTAATCACTGACTACAGTGTGCTAGTTATAAAGACAAACCTGGTCCGCGTGCTCGAAGAGCTGGTTACGACACATACTTGTGCACTTGACAACATGAATTGCGGTTCAGATTTGCCAAGGCTGGATTTTTTAAGAACCCAACAGGAACACGCACCTTCTACTCGGTTTCTGTGCTGGAGATGCCTTTGCAAGTGAGCTGTATCCTTTACCTTTCCCTCCGGCTGACTCTGACAGATTCTTAAAGGACTTCCCATGCTCTCCTGAAACTGAGGAAATCTCACACTTTACCATTTTGAAATCCGCATCTAGACGTGGCATGCCCAGAAAGGCTACTTACATCAAATCTTCAGGCACCAGTGAGATTCTCAGGCTCCCCGCACCTGCAGCAGTGCCCAAGCACCTAACCTCTTCAGCTTCTGTGGGTGTGGGGATAGCTAGCTACAAATCGAGGGCCGACAAGCTCCTCAGACCTCTCTCCGATGCTAACGTGATGGGATTCTCCAAAGAGACCTTTTGTTGCTTGCTTTGCCGGCAGAGGCCAACCCAGCAGCAACTCCCAGGATATGCCTGTCAGACCAGAGTCTGCACCAAGGCAACTGAGAACAGCCCCAGGAGAGCGTGCATGGAGGGGAAGCTCCCTGCTCACATGTGCCCAAAAACCGAGCTCTATGTTTCAGAGCTGAAGGGCTCTCCCAGCCTCTTCTGTGGGAGCTTTCCATTTTGTACAAATAAAATAGCCTGACCCTCTCCCATCCCCAGCAAGTGCCCTAATCGATGATTTTTTAAGACCAACACTCCTCCTTTCTGGTCCAAAAATCCATCTCCAAGTCAAAGTGATAACCAGCAGCAGACCTCCCAGCTCAGCGGAGAGTACCTGACCAACAGATGTGGGTGTAAGAGACATGCACCCCTCTCCCCTCGGCCCCGAAGGCTGCTCTCCCACACTCCTACCCCTAGAGTTGCAGTGAGGTGCTCAAGCTTGCCTGAGGCTTTACCTACAGGTCTTCATGCATGGGATTGAGGTAGCTTCATCCTGGAGCAACTTCCTAACTTCCACATGACTACTTAGAAACACTGGGGGAGAGTTTTCCCATAGAGAGGATATTAGGAATCTCTCTTCTCCTTAGCAAAAGTCACGTGTGGGAATGGTTTATCACCAAGACACCCCAAGGTAGCGTTGCAGCAGTGATCCTTTCCGATTCTACACACCTCTTAACTGGCGTGGACAAGCAGTTTCACTGTAAACACACCATGTACAGCTTGTAACAGTATTTTTCTGCTTTCAACTTCTAGGTTAACAGGGTTTTATTTGAATTTGATAATTCTGATTTGCTTGATAACCCTGGGTGCAGCTGGGATTGTTAACAGCTTTCTGGATGAATACCTGGACTTCAGCATTATGAAGAAACTACGTAAATTGTTCTGAAGACTGTTTTTTTTTAAAATAAATAAATCACATGGATGCTTTCCCCGAACACCAAAAAGATTATAAGCTTCATGTGAATAAAGCATCCGAGCTCTTTACTAACAGCCCGTTGCAATGTAAACTGCAGGTTTTTCCTGAGCTGTTTACACTTTTGCCTTTCCCTATACTCTTGAAAAATAGTCAAAGACAGAATGAGATGTCATATCTGCATTTGCAATTAAATATTCTGTTTTCCCGTACAGTATTGTAAACCCTAAACAAATTACACAAAACCAAACCCATTAATTCACTAAGTAATTTAGTTGCAACTGGCACCGCAAGTGTCAGCCCATCTTACCCAATGTCCTTCGGCTTTGCCAACACCTCTGTGGTCTTCCTTCACTCCTCTTCGTTTCCCCCAGCAGTGCGGTCCATTCTGCACAAATGTAAAAACACGCTTCAATGCAATATGCTGCTGCGAGGTCCCAATTTTCCAAGTATATGCAATCCCTGCAAACAGCAGGAGGCTGTTTAAGTATATATGGAAAGACTGCTTTCTTCAGGAAAGCATTTAAAGCTGCGCTTGGCCCTACGTTTCTGTGAAGGCCTTTTGATTTTATACACACTTTTACAGTCCAACACATGCTTGGACACTCTTCTCGTAGAAGTGGGGCCCTCCTGTAGGCAGACCCCGGTCTTCACACAAAGCCTGTGGAAGACAGGCTTGTACCCACGGCGCGGCACTTGCGAGAGGAAGAGCCAGCCCGGACAAAAAGGCAGCACAGATGCTCGTCTAACAGCTGGGGCTACTGCATTGTCCCCACCAAGGCACAGACGGCTGGGGTGTGGGAAAGACTAGATAAACGTCCCAGCATGGCCACAGCTCTGGGAATCATAAAATGACAATGAAAAGCAAACTGACTAGGAAAACAGTTTTCTGCTAGAAGAGGGGAAAAGTCATGGCTTAGCACCATCAGCTCTAAGTATGCTGATGGTCAGTTTAAACTACGTAGAAGAACAGAGAAGCAAGGCTGTGCCTGACTATTTTGGTAGCTCCTGATAATTCAAATTATTTAGGCAATGCTGAATATACTCATGCTAGCTAGAGCCAGGAGGCAGAGATTTTCCTTATCATGCCTCTGAAGACATGATTTGGCCAAAACTACTGCATGTTTATACAATGAACATGCTTACGGTCTTTCTAAAAGTGTACTGAGGTTGATAACCTGAGCACAAAATAATTGAGCGTTGGATCAGGTTCATAATAAACCTTCACATGAAAAAGGCGGACACATTGCACGTGCAGAAGTTAGCTTGTGATTAAAAGACACAACTTCGTGCCTGCAGGTGGCAAAGGCTGAAATGGCATTTGAAAGAATGAAACTAAACAAGTGGAAAGGGGCAAGACTTGGGTCCAGTAATGGCTGCCAAGGGGAAAAGGACAGATCGTGATGGTGAACAGGCTGGAGCTGACACAGCTGCCGAAAGGGCAACTCCCTGGCACTTGCCTCCAGGGAGAAAGTACAACAGGGCCAGATTTAACAGCCACAGAAAACACCAGGAATTTTTCCACTAACTTTGCTTCTATGGGCTGAAAGACAGAAAATCCACCTACCCACCTGCCAGCGATGCCTTCAGACAGTCACGGGCAGCAGGAAGTGCTGCCACCAGCAAAAACCAAGACAAAGGCCCAAACTATGTAACAGGCTTGAAATACACGCTAGAGGAGGCCCAGAGGTTGCTAACTGTGTTCAAGTAGGTCTTTGCCTCTGAAATTATTCCATTCCAAGCCTACCTGTTGAGTGATCTGGCGTGTTTATAGCTTCCCATACCCCATCTACTCCACAGAAAGGAACAAACTGCTGTCACACGGGGACAATTTCACATGGCAAAAACCACAGATGTGAGGCTGCAAAGCATCATCCAGCACCAGGGTGCTGGGGATAAACGTGAACCTAGCATTTTAGGAGCTGCAGCAGCTAACGAGAGGGCAGAAGCAGGCCTAGAATTGAGGATGCCACCTGTCTTCTGCCTCACTGCTTCTTCCCCAGTTAGCCATGACAGAATGTCTTGGTGGAAAAGTGTTAAAGACTGACTCATCTGTCATTAAAAACAAAATACACCTATAACAGATGGGTGCTGTCAGTGTCGGTATTTAGTTTAACGCTAGTGAGAACCACACCATTTCCTGCCTGCCGATCGAGGAGTCGCTATCGGGCTGCGCGTTCAGCATACGCTGTGAGTTGATGCAAACGTTCATCTGTCGGCCACGACCAGAAATGACGATGGTCCCTGCTGCAGCTTCAAAGGCAGGCGCTACCTAGGGGCCTCCTGCTGAAAGCGTCTTTTCTCAGCAAGCCCTCTGCCAGCTCACGCTGAGGAGTAACTCTGGCAAGCTGCTCTGATCTGGGCCAATCTCCCTCTTCGTGCCCCATTACCCACGCTTGGAATGGTAAAGGAGTGACATTACGGAGAGAAGGGGAAACTCACCTGAAAGGCTGTACGTGGAGCCAAGCCACACTGCCATCCTGAACAGCGAGCTGTGCAAACAGGTCCAGCGGCTGTTCCCCCACCACTCCCCAGTAGGCTGGAAACACGGAGAAATCGGTGTGGAGCCTTGAAGGCTGCACGGCATGTTTATCTTGAACAGGTCATATAAAGTCAACAAGTCTACGTGCACTTTCCAAAAGGCTTCTGACAACACAACTCTCACACCGTAGTAGTGGTAGGTGATAGGGAACTACTCCAAGCATGCATCTTCACACTTCCCCAGTTTCCCCATCTCTTCTTTGCAACTTCTGCATCCAACCCTGCGTCTCCCTTCTTCCACCCCTCCTCGCCTCCCCAGATCTCAGCCACAGGACTCCTCCATTCTGGGCTTTCCATCTTGTGTCCTGCCCTGAAAGCACTTCCCTGCTCCTTACGTTTGCTCCCTACACGGAATAAATGCAAAAGTTTGGAGCTGCTACCTCTAACGGGCCCAATTATGGACCAACTCCCCCACAGCAACTGCCTGAGCGCAGACCTCACCTCAGAGCACACGCGGTTGTGATAACTCACCTTGCTCTGAGAAAGGGGCACCATGACCCCAAAGCAAGGCGGACACCTGACGAAGCCCTCCCCGCCCGGCAGCTCATCACGGCGACCTGGGGCTCCGCTGCCGCAGGGGGAGCTGCTCCGGTGTGCCCAGCAGGGCTAACTGGGATGCAGGGGGTTCACCGGCTGCTGAACAACCCCGGGGCAAGAGGGGCAGCCTGGTACCGGCTGCACCCAGCCTGCGACGCCCCGACTCCAGCCGGTGAGGGCAGCTCCGCAGGGTGCAGTGAGGCAGCCGTGCAGAAACCCCAGGGCCGAAGCCAAGCCACCCGAAGCCGGCTTCCCTCCTCCCCATGGAAGATCACCCACCGAGGCGCAGGAGTGGGGCGAGAGATGATCCTATAAACCAGCCTGGTATACGACTCAGATAACCATCTTTTATTTGGGATTTTTTTTTGTTTTGTTTTGTTTTTTTCTTTAAAAGTGGTATGTTAACATCAGGTCTTTTTCTACATTTTCAGAGCTCTGTACAGGTCTTAAAAGGAAATAAGCAATGCTTAATGTACAAAGTAAAAACAGAAAACTAGAAAAATCTGAATAAAATGGAGCAAGTTACTGTCAGGGATACAGTACAAATTAGTAAATAGACGTCATCTGAAGTGCAATGCCACTGCAGTAAGGATGAGTTAAGGAATGAAATAAAAATACTCTATTTTAAACAAACAGTATATATATATATTTTTATATGTATATATTTTACAGATAGTAGACCCAGTGATATCTGTAGAATTGTAAAAACATATTTACAAATAACTTTTTTTTTTTTTTAACATTACATATACATCAGCACCATAGTAAGAAAGAAAAAAAACCAAACAACCCCAAATCTATTAAAATCTACCTCTCTAGTACTTGGTCCCAGTACGGAGTATTTGGAGGAAGCTTTACAAAGACAACAGAGACTCAGTCTTCATCGCCATTTATTCACCAAAGCCCATATCTCCCTGACGCACACGGATTTGTGCTTGGCCGCCGCGTGGTGGTTGTGTGTTTCTAAACCCTCATTTCCCAGCTCCGCGGTGGCAGGCAACCCGCGGTCACTCGCACCTGAAACAGGGATGCTGTGCCATCCCCAGCGCAGCGGGCTCGCCGCCTCCTCACCCTGGTGCGCCTCTGCCATACGGGGCAGGACAGGTATGTGACACACCAGGTCGGCGTATGGGGCAGGACAGGTATGTGCCACGCCAGCTCATCACTCCCTCACCCCGACGCAGACACACAGACATGCACGACGACCTCATCCCTTCAGACTACGGTTTCTCTCACTGTTTGCCTATCCCTTCCGTTCAGGCTAGTCCGACCAAGAGCCGCTCACCCACAGGATGGACTGAAAAATTGTGCTGGTGCTCTCTTTCACTGAATCGGGGCCCAACCTGGCTCCTGCTGAAGCAGTGGACAGGCAAACTCCTATCGTCTTCAGCAGGAACTGGAATAGGTCCTTGCGCTGTATTTTAAAAAGTGGTTAGCTAAAAGAGACGTAACTAAAGCATTTTTTAAAAATTTAGCAGTCAGGGCAAGCTGGATTGATAGCTCACCTCGACCAACTAGTCCATGTTAAAAATGCAGCTTGTCCTGCCTACTTTATAACATTTAAAACAGATACGTCCCCTCATCTAGGTAAGCCCTGCAAGGGAACCGTAATGGAGTGCTGAGATGGTTCCAGGGCCATTTTGCTCACACTCCTTAATGTGCTGCAAATCTCTGCTCCTAGGGAAAGGCAGGACTTAAAAACGCAAGGTGCCAAGCCCCTCAGCTCCCATGGATTTCAGCGCCTGAGCACCTCGCATCGCCGGGCCCAAGGAGAGCAGCGCACAAGGAGGTAATCAGCGGCTGGATAGCTGGTACTGGTAGTTGTACGCTAGAGACACTTCTGCTACAGAGGCTACACCTTCTGGCTCACAGAGGCCAGCATTAGGCCAGAGGTTTCCAAACTTTTTGGGCTGTGGATCACGTTAACATTTTTTATGCACCACTATATACCCTGATAAGCAGCTCTCAGCTGGAAACACTAGAAAGGTGATACGTTTCAGAGGACAGCTTACCTCAGCCTCAGACTGCAGCTTGGGAACTGCTGCTTTAGACATTCAGAATGGCTGGCATCTCAGTATTGTGCAAGATGTATCACAACTTCATTACAGCGCAGCTCAGGACTGGTCCACGCAGCAGAGATAGTGATATATCACTATTACCTAAAAGCTTACTTGGGCAGCCCCATGTTTGTAATAACTACATCAATTATTTTACCCATTTATGAATGATCTTTACAGTAGTCCTTCATTGGTTCCTGTTCTTCAAACACTACAGGGAATTTTATTCCAGCAAACCAGAGAGATTAGACCAAACACCTGTTTAAAACTGAAGGTCGGGTTGCATATAACATCACATCGAGAGCCCAGACACTTCAGGGTAATACTACCTACCAACCTCGCACTTTTCAAGAGAAACTCATTCTGCGTGCCAAGCCCTCCCTGTACCTTTTCTCACGCCTGTTTTCTCCTCCCCTGCCTACCCCTGTGTGGCAGTTGCTGCTCACCTGAAAACCAGCGCAGCCAGCTCCCCTTGCTTTACCCTGAAGGACAGGAGGGGAAGGAAGTGAACTGAAAACATGCTGGGGAGGAAGGAGAGAGAAGGACCTGCGTAGGACCTATGCTGATGTCTCTTGGTACCTCTTAGCCCTTCAACACCGCTCGTAGCTGCTGTTCTGCACCCCCAGGCAGCAGATCCATGCCAAAGTGCTCTGACAGGGAAGCGCTATTGCCAGTCCCAAGGGGACTAAATAGCTCATTAAGTTAACCCACCCACCTAAGCCGCCTCCAGCAGCAGTCCCATAATCAAACTGTCCTCACCGCACTGCCAAATTTATGGTCTCCTACACTTTTATTGGATTTTTATCACTCATGCAGTGAAAACGGTGACCTCCCTGTGACTGTTTAGGTTTGTCACGTGTGTGCCACACGTTCCCTTGTGACAGCCCAGAGCCACCCTGTGGGCCTGGCCATGGCTCACTGAGACCTGCTTACCCCCAGGGTTAAGCCCGTTTCCGACCAGGGCCTGTGCAATCGCCCACGGACGTCTTTAGGCTTTGCTCCCGGCTGTCTTCATCTGCTCCCCTGAAAGTTGCAGTGTTTACAGTTAGATGAGGTGGGAGATATCGGGACCACCCCATACCACTGTGTAATGAAGCCTCGTTTCAGTGGGGAAAGACCAAATTTTCCCAACCAGAGGCATCACCTGGCTTTTCCAGTTTCCCCATCCTGCCCTCCCCACACACACGGAGCGGGTGCTGCCAAGCAACGGAGATTGCTTGGTGGAAGTCTTGGGATGCCGATATTTTCATCGTCCCCTGAATCTTCCAAAGTTGGCTACAGATCAGCTCAGTTTGCACGATTAAAAACAAAAGAAAACAGAATAACCCCAAACCAAACCAATTCAAACAAAAAACCAACAATCCAAGGATGGGGAGAACATCCAACTCTCTCTCTTCTTTTTTCAAATGTAACAACCAAAGCACCAGACTATACAAGCCCATTCACTGGGGGTTTCCAAACAACTCATCAAGTTCTTGTATCCACTCATCCCCTGGTCCGCTCTTAATGATGGAGTCCACAAGGTCTGCGCCTTCTGCTAAACTGGAGAATGACCCCCCTGCTCCTTCGTTACTGTAGTTGTAAGATATGTCCTGAGTGGGATTCCTCTCATAGGCCTGGCCTTGGCTGCTCTGAGCAAAGTTACCACCTGGCATTTGCTGCGTCGGAGGCTGACTAAAGCCAGACATCGCGGGGACCCCTTGGCTTAGTGCAGGCATTACCATCGGCCTGGCCTGGCTGGCTCCTTGTTGCCCAGGTAGCGGTTGCAGCAACTGTCTCCCCATCGCGGGGTTCAGGGCTCTTACTGTTCCACTCGTGTCCACAACTGTCTGATTAAGCCCCTGTGGGAAATGTTGCTTGGACAGCCGTGGCTGCCCAGACTGCATTGGGTATGTTGTGCCATTATTGAAGGGCCCCATTTCACTGCTAGTCCTTCCAGGTATGCCTTGTAAGCCTCGCTGCTGCCAGTTTTGTGTTCCTTGAGGGACAGTCCCCATCAGGTTTTGAAGTCGTGGTGCTTGTGGCCTGGGTAAGACCTGGCCCACAGCTCCTTTCATCTGCTGCTGATGCTGGGGAAGAGCAGAGTTTACCAGCATGTTCTGACCAAAATTGCCAACCATTCCCACCGCTTGTCCAGAGGCAGGCTGCCTCGTTCCCTGGCCTGCGTTATGTGCCATGTTCATGCCGCTTTGGTTTGGGTGCTGCAACATTTGGCTCATCCCTGTGCTCATACTGTACATTCCCGGCTGGCTGGAAGAGGCGTTGCTGTAAGGAGCCATGCCCATGTCCGACTGGCCTGCGGTCGTGGGCAGTGTGCTCGGGTTCTGGGAGGGACCCATTGCCATCATGCTCGCGTTCTGGGCCATCATTCGGGATGTCCTCATGCTCTGGAGTGCTGCTTGGTTTCTCACAGCTGCTATATCCTGGGGAGAACCTACACCAAAAAGGAAGGAAGGTAAGAAAAAACCCACAACCCTATAAATCTTAATTAACACGTCTTTGCATAAGAGAGAATCTGTAGGAGCCTTCTGCATCACAGTAGGATTTCAGACTGCTGTGCTTTCTGAGTGAATAAATTATTGTTTCACGTGAAGGCTAGCAGAGAGCTGGAAGGTTATCCATCCTTGGGAGATGTGCTTACCACCTAATGTTAGTTGTATTTCAGAGATTATGTGTTCCCCACCTCACTCGGGCTGCAGCCTCTGCCCTGACCTGCCAAGTCCCCTCTCCTTGAAGGTGAGGGTCAACACAGCTCAAGTGCTACCCTAAACAGGAATTGCTGATTGTGTTATGTATTCAATTTGTGAAGTGGGACACTGTTCAGCAGAGAATACCATTGATGCAGATGAGCAGCCTAATTTCCCTTAAGGCCTAAAATGAGGCTGGCAAGGTTAAAAGGCCAATAATTTACTCACTAAGTAATTCTCAATTAAGACAATTTTGGGATGTGTACTCAAAGGAATTCATGGCTTCAGATTCTTGAAGAATCGAGGCAACACGATTGCAGGTGTGATGCGTGATTACAGCCGTGGTCGCCTCCCTGATAATAACCTACTCAGGTATCAGAGCTGGACAGCCACAGGAGCTACAGGGCTAAAATAGACCTGCCTTTCTCTTGCTTTGCTAAGACCAGAGATTAAATTTTCAAGAAGTGACCTGGGAGTCAAAGTCCCCTTTCAAAAGTAAATGTGAGTCTTTCTTTTTGTGTGTATTTTTTTCCCCGTGACCAGTGACAAAGTGCACCCTCCTCAAGAAAAAAATTCATCCCTAAGACTTCAAAGTTGCATACGCACTGTGATTCAGTAGCACTTATCTGCTTCAGATAAGCCTAATTCAGCTTCTAGCAAGCAAATGAGAAAGCTTCCACTGGTTGTCTTCAATGGCAGCAAAGCAGCTGAACTTCAGTTTACCATCTGAAGCTCTCTTTTAAATATCTCCATTGTCTTTCAAAAGTAAGCCTTGAAAATGGAAATGTCAGGCTCAGAAGGCCAATCAATTTTTTAATAGCTCAGGAGGCATAAATGAATGGATTTTCTATATCATTGTTACTGATTAAGTCTATAGAAAGAAGAAAAATTGTTTTTTGTGGACATTTAAAGCAGGGAGAGTGTATTAGTGAATCGATATTATAAGCATGTTTTACTCCACCTTAGGCCAGTGATGGGAAACCAGAAAATCCTAACCTTGTTAAATTCCACACCGTGGCAGATAACTGAACCATGCTTTTGTCTTCCTTTCAGGGGTAGGGGGAGCTATCAATTTCTGGGAAGCCAATATGCTTCTGTATTTACTATCTTTATTTAAAAACAATTACCGGAGCTCTGATTATGCCATGGGTTCACTGTGGTTTTGAGTCACTACCGTACCGAACTAAATGCAATACTCTGCAGGTGAAGCTCCGAGAGTATGAGGCACAAAGTTACTCCCGGCTCAAACATTAAATGCAAGATGTAAATACAGAATGGTTGCTTTAGGAGTCATGAACCATACATCAAAATCTGAATGTTCCTAAATCAGCCCCTATCTGTTGGCCCTCAGTAGCAGACAACATACCTGAGCATCTGTGGAGAACAGAGAATACGTTGGCTTGGTTTCCATAAGAAATGGGTATGAATAGAGGAAGTGTAATTTCTATAGTTTTGCACATAATGCAGAGGAGGGCTACATCTCCTTTTTGCTGCAGCAGGATGAGTTTCCAGAGGATGCTTTTAGTTCCAACGTATACATAAATGAAACATTTTGTAGCATAAAGAGAGACCATCTGGATCTCACTTGAACAGGGCAAATATAGTAGCAGCTTTTACTTTATCCATGCTACCAAACCATTTTCTTAATGACTGGCACTGGGGTCCCCTTGATTTTTCTTAATTTAGATCACCTCCTCCTCCCATGATTAGAAGCAGTCTCTTTTTACAATGACTCCAGCAAGTGCTTAAGATACATATAATGTTGAAAACTTACTTAATGCATCTTTAGCTATTTTTTTAATTGAAAATGGCAGTTGAAAACCTCCAAAGGAGTCACTACTAGCAAGTGTTTCACATACTACTTTTGTTAACTACCGTGCTTGGCACAAGAGACAGGAGTTCAGACAAGGAGTAGTTAAAAGAGAGATGCAACTGATCCTAAGATTTTGGGCCACCTTCTGGTCTCATTTACACATAACCTACTGCACTGGATTACATTCTTGTGACTAAATAGGAAAAATGGTGAAATATTTATATTTAAATTAGCTCATTTATGAAAATTAATTCCTTGCTCTGTCAGATTAGCCTAAACTCTCTTCTTCATTTCTTTTAAATAATACATATGAAGGCAAGGTTTCAAAGAAGCATTAATGCCGAAAGATTTTACAAATGCATCTCAATGTATGGCAGTGCACACACATACGTTTTGATTTTGCAAATGAATTATTGGGGGGAAAAAAATCATTTCATACAGAATTTATGCTGCCAAAGATAAAAATGAGATGGCGATTAGAAGGAGCCACCCTGATATGTACCAGCAGAAGATCTGGCTGCCTGTTCACTTCCTGGGTGCGAGAACTGCAATATGCTTGTCTCCCTTGTTTTCTGTTGCAGTTATATGACGCTATCATGAATATACAGCGCAAGTGCATGTTCATTTCATGTCTATTTAGAATCCATGGTTATTGAAGACATTCAGCTTATGTTTTGCACCTAAAAAGCTCAGAATTAACTTCTTTTCCTAAGCCAAAATGATTGTACTTACATCCTTTGGTTATCTGTGAGCACATTGAAATCATACTTGCTTTTTTGAGATCATTAAAAAAATCTCCATTTACATCTCAGGTATTTCACTGTGTTTCCCACACCTGACATTTATCAGTCACTTCTCCAGATAAGGATGACCTCTCTGAACTTCTCTGCTCATCAAATTAGATAAAGTGGGGAATGAAGAGGGGTAAAACCAAGATACAGTGAGAGACACTAGCTGGGAAAAAAAGGCATAATGCGAGTGGAGCAAACAAGACAAATCCATAGAATCCAGATGTCAAAGAGGCAAAACAAATGTCAAATAAAAAACAGCTTTTGCTGAGGGGAGCAGAAAGGAAATTAGAAACTTAACTAAATACACAAACCTGGGCATTCCCCTTTGGTAAAATATGCGGTATGTGCAAGCGTGCAACAGCCTGTCTTCCCCTTCTGGCACACTGCTTAAACCCTGGTCTTCACAAAACGCGTGAACTTTCACGTGCCCGCTACAGGGACATACATTGACTCCAACATAGGAAAAAGAATCTGACTTTTACCTTGGAACTGATTGACCTGTTGCACTGGATATGGGCTCCGCTGTTGCTGCAGATGCTGCCGAGGCAAATGTGACTGCTGCTGCAACTGCTGAAAATGAATGAGGGAAAGAAAGCAGAAGAGAAAAAGATGATTAATTAATTAGTGAGCTGAGAAAGGGGCTGGTGGCATAAGTACTGCAGCAGAACTGCAGCATTTCTTATCTAGCAAACTGTTCTGGAGAGACAAGCAGAGTCATTTGAAGAGTCCTCCTGAGAGCACTTGGTCTACTCGGCACACGGACTCCTTTTGGTTCAAAAAGGAATAAGCACTGAGGCTAACATCATTTCTCCTTACTTACAACCACTTCATCTTGACCTCTACAGTGCAAACTTAACTGTCTTCAGGCTGAAAGGAGAGGGAGGGATATGAAATAACTTTGCTCACCTAGGTCTAAGAGCAACTGTAGCCACACACCCTTTCCTTCCCCCAGCCCTGCCAAGGTCTAGAGGTTTGTGTTCCCAGTACGAGACTTTCCTCCACCTCTGCACTCAAAACACTCAGCTGCAGGGAGTACTGCATCCTGACCTGAGCACCATGGCCTAGGACCATTCCTGAGCCAAAACAGAAATGGCTACTAAGGCACGTTTCCTCTTGTGCTTCAGTGAATGATATTTGGGGAGCAGGTGATTGCAAAATGCCTCCCTCCCTTGATCCAGCCCACTCTGCTCCTCTGTGGTTATTTTCTATGAATACTCATGCATCTAAAACAGAATCAAGGGCTGATTATAAAACAGAGAGTGTGTTTACCAGAGCTTTCAAAGCTTAGGGTATACTTGACTAAGCACTTACTAAAAGGACACGTCTTGGTGCTTCATCTGCAGCTGTACAAACACTGTGTCCAAAAACAAGGACGCGTAATGAAGGTAAGAGAACGGCCAAGATAGGAAAGAAGCAAATATTAATCCCTGTGTTCATAAATATGTGTTACAAGCTATCAAAAAGATAAAGGGAACCTTGTTAGGCACAAAACACCCAAAAGCTAGGAGCTTGAGGACTATGACTTCCTCACATTTCATCTATGCCAGCACACTTGACAGCCTCAGCCTTGTGGTTTTTCAACACTTTTAGGCTTGCCTTCAGCAGCCAAGTCTGGCTCTCGGGTTTATGCACTTAAATTGGCCTAATCCATGATGGGGGAACATTACTGCATCCTCACTCACACATGTTCACCCTGGAACCAATTCATGCATCTTTATCCTGAATATTTCTAGGAGCATCCTTCGTGTTCGTTGAGGGTGAATTTTTCTGTTTCTCAGAAGGACCATGAGAAGAGGGGAAGGCTATCAGTATTTCTGCGTTTATGCAACATGCACAAGTTGTAACACAAATTAAAGCAGACCCCAGGTCTTAAACTGTATTTCCCCAGCAAGAGAGGTGAAGTCAAGCTTAAAGCAACTACTAACCTATCGGAACATTATCTAGGTAACGTTAGGGGACTGCATGTTTAAGCTTGGGTATGAGCTTATAGGAACTGAACAGTGTGACTTCCCGCTGACTTTCTCCTGGGTTGCTTCTAAACTACATCTAAGTTAAACATGCATAAGGCATCACCATTCAGACCAGGTAATTTAACATCTCCATTATAAAGCGCAAGAGCTCCAGAAGCCAGGTGACAGGCTCCAATGCAGCAGTTCCACACCGCCACTGCGAGACGTGGTTTCACTGCTCTCCTACTTCAGCCTCTGGTTCCCCCCTTGATGCTGCCTCTCCCTTGTGCTGACATAATTGCTCATACCAGTATGTGATAAACCAGATTAAGTAATCAATCTGGGTAAATACTAACTTTTTTTCTTTGCCAGGTTACTGTTAACCCACATCAATTCTTTGTTCCAGATCACTGCATGGCTGTATACAGCTTTTGCCAGGGCAAGGCCATAATCAGAGGTAGGGGAGAGCACCAGCCACTGTAACTGTAGCAGAGTCTGCTTCTGCCAGCGTAAATACACCATGAGATACCAGGTTAAGAGCTAACTTTTCCAGTGTCTAAAATCCCACGTGACTGTCAAGCCCACTGCTGGGAACATGGGTAATATTTGCCAGGCTAACGGTAAGACTGAGGTAGATACCTCTTCTTTGGTAACCATTGCTGAAATATCACAATAGGAGCCACAGAGAGAGAATTACCAAATATAAAAGGAAGGGCTGGTGTTGCACTGCCTCTAGCGCTCGTGTTCTCATACCAGTGTGCACTGCAGTGCCTGAGACAAACGGATACTGTACCTGCTCCGCTAGGATCTGCTGCTGCTGCTGCCGCTGCTCTCTTAGAAACTGTTGTTTCTGCTGCTCTATCACGTGGAGCTGTGCTCTCTGCTCAATCAGCATCTGCTTCATGATGGCCGCTTGAGGTTGGTTTCCTAGGAAGGGACCCCCAGAGCTCGTGCCTGTGACCACGCTGCTGGAGCCCGGTGGGACAGAAGGCTGCATAGGCCCTGTGGTCCGAGACAATCCCACTTGATGCTGCTCCTGGGCAAAGAGAGAGAGAAGGCCTCGTTACTCAGGGTGCTCCATGGGCAAGGGAAATTATGGCTCGTTAACAAGAAACATTGAGTCTGTGGGTGAAGACTGGAGCTTGAAGAAAGTAAGAGTCCTTAGAAAGATGCTTGTGGCTTGTGACCAAGCCACGGGCTGTTCCCCACAGGGAACAGGTGGCAGGTTCCTCTTCTCTCCTGGAGTTCAAAGCCCCCTCAGATAAAGCAAGAGCACTTTACAATTCATTAATAATAAAATAATAAAGCTGCATACTCATTCAGGATATGTAACTTCAGAGGCATGTTTTTCCAAACTTTTCCTCCCTCATCATGGAGACAAGAAATAGATTTTCTCTCCACTTCCCTTTCTCCACAATGGCAGTTTCACACAGGCCTCTGGATCGAGGAGCCAAGCTTTTAGGCGGACATGACGAATAGCAGGAGCTGGCAGCATTAATTCCCCCTATATTGCACCAGAACCTCAGGATTTAACCACATAATGTGTTTATTTAAGGTTTCCGTCCCGCAGCAATGGACCAAAAGCATGTAGCTGAAAGGACGCAGGGCACGTGATGCCACAGACACCTTCTCCTAAAACCACCCTGCTTTCTCTTTACGTTTCTAATCCAATTTGCTGCCTTTTAGTGTTGAGAAAATGAAGCGATAGAAGGCCGGGGGGGAAATCTCAAACCCTCCTCTCTCCGCCGGCCCTCCACCAGGCGCCAGCCAGGGGCTGCGAGGGGGCCGGCGAGCCCTCCCACCCCGCGGCGAGCAGCACGCCGCTCCGCCGGCGGAGGGCCGGGGTTCTGCCGAGCCCCGTGTTCCCCGTGGCCCACAGCCGCTGCCGCCCTGCCCGCCGGCGCNAGCAATGGGGCGGGTGTGGGACGGCGGGGAGCGTTCACGGGGGTCTGCAGCGGTACCCAGGGCTCAAAACCGCCGTAAAACCTGCCCGCCGAGCTGCCCCGGCGTGGGCGGGTCCCTCTGAGCCTCCCGGAGCGTCCGGCAGCGCTGGGACGCGAGGCGCTCCCGCTGCCAGGGAAAACCGAAGCTTACAAGCACCCGGTGCCTCCCTTCAGCACTACGGAGGGAGCCTTGCTCAAAAACAGATGGCCAGCTAGGGCCGTATGTAAAAAAAATAACGATTTGGGGGTTTGATTACAAAGCGGCAGGTGTAGCGCTGTTTCCCCAGGCCTTATTCCGGGTACTCCTTGTTGCAAAAGAGCCTAAGGATTTTCTTTCCTCTCCCATCTACCTTCCACATGATAGCACCTGAGCGCCTCGCAGTCCCCTGCATGTGCTGCCCCTGCGACAGAGCAGCACTGCTCCGCGTCCCGGAGCAGGAACCGCGGCAGGGCTTGCCCTGGGTCACACTCGCAGCCTCTGCTCAGCCAGCGCCGGAGCCCCGGAGCCCCAGGGCCGGCACCCCTCGCCGTGGGGCTGGCTCCCTGCTCTCTGCCCCGCCTGGGCACCGCTTACACCGGGCAGCCTGCCCTCACCGTCCCGCACTCAGCACTTCATCAGCACCCCGCTCACTGCACCGCGGGCTGGGATGCATGGGGACTGCCCGGTGAGGGAGAGATGGGTAACGCTGTGGTTAGCTCAGGCTGGCTTCCCGTAAGACAAAAAACTGTGGAAGAGTTGCTCCGTGGGGCAGGACCACCTTTTTACCAAGTATTGGGAAAGCCACTAGCACATACTGGCTGGTGGTACACCAGTGCTCTTCACCTCTGCTGGGCTAAGTAAGCCAGAGTAACGGCCTCAACGTTTGCTCGTTAGAGCCTCTTTAATTGTTTTAGAGAGATGGGTACTCTTCAAAAACATTAAGCTGATGGAAGGGACCTATATCACTTCAGGATCCTTTGTGCAAAGCATGCCAGGGTGAGGTTTAGATTCATCTGCTTCATTGACAGTTTGAGTTACGGCAATGACTGTGTGATTGGGAATGTATAGAAAAGTAATCTTATGATGCTCACCCCAACCCTGTCAATGAAAGGGTTAAAGTCAATGCTTGAGTGTAGCTTGGGAAATTAGGATCAGCCTTTCTGCATGAAGGTCAGGTTTTCAAGGACCCTTCTGAGGAAATAACAAGAAAATACAATTTGTCCACACCTCTATTTTGCACAGATAGTCCCTGAAGGGCTCTCTGCTGAAAGGCGGCTCTCTGCTGAAAGGCAGCTCTCCAATATTTAGGTTCTTTCTCTTTTTAACATCTGCCCTGGTTTGAAAGTTGCCTCCCCGCTCCTCTTTCCACTTCTCCCCCGGTCCCATCTCATGATGCACTTTACAACGTGGTCGAGCGTCGTCCCTGCTGCACTATAAGGGCGAGGGCTGTGGCAGCTGCTGGGGCTTCCCCGAACTGGGGTCGGGGATATGCACCCGCTAACGATGCCTCAGCTGCTCCTGCACCGAGCCCCTTCACCCAGCCCTGACGGTGAGCTCCCGCTTTCTTCGCTTGGGGGGGACACAGTCATCAGCTGTCTCCAGCAGAGCTGACGGTAAAGGCTTTTTCCTACCACCCCCTGGCCCTCCCCCTACTTCTGATGAAGTCATCAAGCTACAGATTGCATAACTGATGCACAGGACTATCTTGTGTTATACTGGGAGACAGGCCAACTGCTTCCATTTATAGACAAAAGCAATGCCACGCTGCCAAATAATGGAGCCTTTGCTGCAGCCACTACAAGGAAAAAGAAAAAGGGGGTGAAAAAACCCAGGAGCCAAAGGACATGTTGTGAAGTGACATCACTCGGAGCTTCCTCCGCCGAGCCTCAGTGCGCAGCTGCCTTTGGGGCTGCAGCCCAAGTCCTCACTGAATCACCTTCAAAGCAATCTTATTACAGAACTACTGTCCTGGCTCTTACGCGCACACGGGTGCAGCTGAGGGACACATTCACCCCACGGTAACGCTGCAGAAGGCACTCTATTCTGTATCGTATTACATTATAAGTTAATTCCAGAGCTTAAAAAGGAAGAAAGCTTTGAAAGGAGCCCCACCAGCTGACATGAGCCCCGTGCACTGTGCAGCAGCTGGAGGAAATACGAAGATTAGCACAAAGGTGTTACTTCCAGTGTTGTGTGTTTAGTCATTTCGAGGTACAAGAGTTTACCTACTCATAGTGAAAACTTCTGTTTCCAGTTTTAATAACAGGTTTAAAGGCAGGCCTTCTTCATTAAGCCAGAACACCACCCTCCCACCTGGAATATTTCTTCTCCTTTCCATTTCTTTTTTGGCAAAAGCTCTTTCCAACCAATGATGAAAGGCCCTGCTGACATCACCAGGAGCAGCCCTGGGTTGTGTGTCCCTACAACAGGAGCACAGCCCAGGCGAAAGGTCTCCGCAGGCAGGAAAATGCTCCCTAGCGCCTGGGAGCAGAGCTCTTTACCAAGAGCACCTCTGCAGCCCGGCACTGCTGCTGTTAACCTCCGAGGGGTTGTACGGCCCTGCCCAGTCCTGGCAGCGGCGTGGGGCCACGTGAGCTTCTGGCCACGGGTGTGCGCACCCACCCTCCTTCCACTGTTCCCTCTGGAGGTCCGGCATAAAGGTGAAACCTGGAAGTGGGCTGGGAGGTACACGCATGTGGCTGAGAACTGGTGATGAAAGAAGCAACGCTGGGCTCTACGCGGCTGCCTCTTACCAACCATGCCAGCTCCAGGCCCAGATGCAGTCTCACCACAGGAGCTGAGCTGTACTCGGTAGTCAAGTAACTCAGGCTAAGTGTGGCACTTACGCAGTTATAGAGCTTCAAAACCTAACTAATCCAAGCTTCATTGATAATGCTCTTTGCTCCTGCGCTGCCTGCCAGCTTCCTCATCCTCCTACTGCACCCTGCGCCTTCCTGCCCCTAGACCTCCTGCTCCTCCTCATTCCCTGCCATCCCTTTCTCCTTCCTACACCCTCTGCTCTGCCTCTGCATTTTCCCTTCTCCACCAACCAGCACTGCTGCCTCTTCACTCTCCAGACACCCTCATCAGCTCCCTGGCTAACCAGCTCCTGGCTGCACATCACCTCCACAGCTGACAGCGCTGGTACTCAGCGGCCCCTGCCCACAGCCTGACTCACCGCATGACTCAGTCTGCCACCGCTCTGGAGGGATCCCCCTGGGGATCTGCAGCAGCAAGGGGACAACCCAGCTCCTTCCCCCAGGGCCCTGTGCTCGTGTGCATGTGGGCACGTGCATACAGGGGTGCCCTGTACGGGTGTAGGCATGCAGTCCCCTGAAAAGAGTGACAAAGATGTCCTGGAATGGGAAATGTGCTGTATTCTCAGCCTGTCTCTCATCAGCTTATTACATCTGGGAAGATGGTACAGCGTGACTCCTGATTTTCACTCTGGCTATTTTCAACAACACCCAAAGCCACTTTGTGCTACTCGCAGGCTGCAAACAGCTCTCTCCTGATAACGGTGGCTCATGCAGAGTTACACGCGCTCCAGGTGGGAAAAGGGAAGCTGCAGCTCCGCCGCGAAGTCCTCACCGAGGGGCCTGCGAAGCCGAGAGGCCGGTTACGCAAGGGCAGGCGGTGTCAAGGCCTCTTACCCTGACTTAGCCATGCCATGGGGCGAGTTCAAACACATGCACCAGCTAAGCCTCCCAGGGACCCTGTCGGGACACCTCCTGTCTCTGCATCCTCAGCCACCCGCTTTTAAAGTGGCCCAGGGACAGAATCGAGTGCTCAGCTCCTGGGAGCAAAACCAGGTATTGAAAGAGCCAAGCTGCCGTTCACGGAGCCAAAAAAGAGCCACAGTTTCCAAATGGTCAGCATAACATGTCTGGACAGGTTTTTACAGTTGCAGAGCACCCAGTAAGATCAACTTTTGTAGGAATCTGGCTGCTTAGTTAACGCCTACATGGGAGTTGCCCTCTGTTGATAATCTGATCCTTAGTTAAGCGACAGGAGCATAAATCCTGTGTCCTCCCAGTGTATTCCCAGGGATCTACTGGAGTGAGGGGATCCTCCGCAGGAGTTCGGGGTGATGTGTATGCATTTATGTACAGTTATGCACATTAAACGTAAGTTACTTTAAAAAGAGAACAAAAGGTGGTGGAAAAGGTATTTTCCTCTTTGTCTCAAATCTTACATGCCTCTTCCTTATGATGCAGTGATTTATTTCTTCCGTATGTCATTCAATCCCCCAACTACAGCTAAAAGCAATCACGCAATTTTCTTTCAGAACAAGCAGAAGGACCACCAGCCGATGCCCCGAGGGCTGGGCAGCTGGGTGCGGGTAAGCGCAGGCAGGGACCGGCCAAGCCTACTCATCGGCCCTCCCTGCACAGCCTGATGATCAGAGCCCTTGGACATGGTGAGCTGGCTCTGCTCCTGCTGAAGGCCAGGGGGGCAGAGCAGGACCCCAGGGAAAAGGGGGCTGTTCCAGGCAACTGCTGGCAGAAATCGACGGAGGATGGGTATTCCGCATCTGGGAACAAAGCGCTTCCCAAAAAGCTGAGGGAAGCAGAGACTTGAAAGCAGGGTCTTAACGTGCAAAGCGGACAATCAGACATGAGCTCGCTGTGCTGTTCTGTGGTATGTGAACTAATGCAATCCCTGAATACACAAAGAGCGGAAGAGCAAATAGAAGCCAGGAGGTGGCTTATCCTGCATACTGCTTTAGAAGAACGATACTAGAAAAATGTATACAATCAGACATCTACATTTTAGAGTCAGAGCAGAAAAAGAAGGCACAAAAATGATTTGAGGCAGAAAGTGTCTGCCAGTGAGTGACTTAAAGAGCTCAATCCATTTAGCTTACCACAAAGAAAACTGAGAGATGCTTTGACCATAGCGTATAAAAATACCTTCACGAGGGAAGAAATCCTTTAAAGAGCTCTTTTATCCAGTGAAGAAGGCAAAACCAGATACAAGGGCTAGAAGCTGAAGGCAGATTCAAATCAGAAAGAAGAATCAAATTTTCACACTATTATTTCATTACCCATCAGAAATGGCAGATCTCCACGTCTTGATGCCTTCAAGGATGACAGCCTTTCTGGACAAACACAACTTAGTGGTGTGATTGAACGGCCTACGATGTACAAGATAGAACAGCGTTGTCTGCCCTTACCGCTGCACAGCCCTGAGCTGCTGCTCCCTGGCACCCGCAGGGGCAACTGGCCCTCCTGCACCCGGCTGGTGCTAGGCTGGCAGGCACTACTCCTTCGTTGTGGGGCTCTTAGGTACTACATGCACGCGTGTGTATGTTAAAAAAGGGGGTCTCCAACCTATTACTGGGGTCAAAAATATTACTCTGTTTCCATATACTATGTCACAGTAAAACATCATCTCTACCCAGTGTTTTCAGAGCAGCCTGAAAGCACGTTCCTATATTCCCCCAGAAATATTTCTATTAAATTCCTTGTAATGTTGTTACTTATTGTGTCTGGCAGGGATCTTAATCCCTCTCTCTAAATCAGGCTGCCCAAAGCAAAGCCACCTTTTGCAGAACAGTACCATCTGACAGACCAAGGGAATTACAAATCCATTCATTTCAGACTTTTTTTTTTTGCTTTGAAAGAGCCAGCGCACAGGACGAAGGGACGGAATGTGCCGGTTTACAACTCCGACTCCGGCAGCAGGCTCTGCAGAGTGGTTTGCTTCACCTATTTCCCCTGTCATCCAGTCTCAGGGAGGGGCTACAAACCTCTCCTCTCTCCCCGGGCCCCCGGTTGCCATGGTCTTTCATATAGTATCTGAGCGAACAAGATCCCTCTGACGTTTGACACCAGACCTCTGCATGCAGCCAATTTGTTTTCCTTTCACCTCCCTTTGCCTGCATCTCTCCTCCCCGTGTTTTCGATACAGTTTATTCTTTCCACAGAACAAACAGGATCTGTCAGACTATTGCTTCTGTCTATTTCTGTTTGTTCATCAGAGGGACTAATTTTTTCCTTTCTGGTGACGAAGTAGATAACAAAGGGTTCTAAAATGAGCAACTGTTTTTCTAATACCATTTAAGAGCTAAAGACCGTCAGAAGTCCATCTCAAAGACTGCGAGGCAGAAGGGGTCGTCGTTTTACCGGGTGGCACCAGAAGCCCTGCCTCCCCATGTGCCCACTTCTGCTTCAGCACAGTGGTTTGACTCCACAAATCCTGAGCAGTGCTGGTGGGATTCAGAAATGCAGCTTTTCAACAGAATGCTATTGAACTTCAACCAGCGTAATTAAAACATGCTCATTTTGTCTCTTACAAATAACAACTCTGGCGTTTTCTCTCCTCCCCCAAGAAAGAAACCTTGGCAGGGGAAATCACTCCTGCTTTTCAGTTTTGTTTACCCTCGGTTTCACCAGCTAGTTCCAAGGTATGGAGCGTAACGATATAACGGTTGGGTCTGTGCACTGAGGAAGAACTGTTCATTTATCCCAAATTACTAGTTTCCTTGTAATTGCAATTTTTTATTGGTCTTATTATTTTTAGGAGAAAAAAATGGATCAGCCCAAATTAAACCCAAAATAGCCTCTTTACATACATCTGTTAAAAAAAGAGAGAAATAAGTATACAAATATAAAAATATTTGTGAAGTGTAAAATTAAGATGAGCTCTTCATTTTTGCTTTAACGAGTTCCAAGTCCTGGCTCAAGCAGAGGCTCTTGCAAGGCTATGGTTATCACCTAGTACCTGCTTGGTCACCTATGGGACGTGAACCTCGCAGTCCTGGGCAAGTCCCCACGGGTAGGCCCATACACGCTGTGTACGGCAGGGGCTAGTGACTGGACTACCAGCCAGCCCGGAGGAGCTGAGACCTGAGCAGGCACAGAGCCCTTGCGACTCCGGCAGGTCTGTGAGGCAGCTGGGGCCGCTTCTGATGCTCCCACCCAGCCCCTGCAACAGGAATGAATCTGCCCGCTCTGCAATCTCACCTGCTCTTGAGCCGTTTGCACCAGTGTTCATGCTCCAGTGAAAGGGTATTTTACATAATTTTCTTGCAGGAGTGAACTAATGGGGTTAATCAAGCCATTAATTTGACCCACAGAGGGAATGACTGCACAGACAAGTTTCTGTGAGGCAAGCCCGGGTGTGGTTTTACAGTGTATGGGTTACTCAGAGGTTACTCCCACGTACAGCTCCCACCCTGCAGGAGTATGGAGCACCCCTCCTTTCCCTGAAGAGCAGCCACCTGGCATTAGTGGCTCGGGGCAAGAGGTCTGAGGGGGCTGCCGATGTGCCACAAAGCCAGCCCCTAACTGGCCTCTTGGCACTGTCTCGGCAGCCGTGCTCACCAACACCTGTCCACAGCCACAGCACTGATTTCCAAGCTCCTGAGCAGGGCTGGCGGCAGGGAGGGAAGGAGGGCGAGGATTTGAAGAAACACCAAGTGCCCAACCTTATATTTTATGCACATTATGAAGGCTGTAATTACTCCCCTCAAAGACTGCTGCGTGAAGCTGTGCCATCACGGCATTTCACAGCGCGCCCTACCACGCCGAAAGGAAGCAGCAACCTTCAGGGAGCAAAAGGCTGGAGGAGAGAGTTGAAGAGCCAGCCCACACAATAGCTTTTCCACACCCTGTCCCCGCTGCCTTCCACCACCGGCATAGCTGAGGGCCTTCAAAAGTACAAATCAGGCCACACCAGAGGAGCTGCAACTGCCCTCTCGGTGCCAGCTTGGCCCTGTCATGACAAATTTCCCCAGGCTTCTGAAGCTGGTCTGGGAGCAAAGCGGAGCGAGAACTGAGCTGACGGGGGTGGCTGGACCCCAAAGCTGGTGCCTGTTAGAAATTCTCCTGCTAAAGGTTTTAGCTTTAATCAATGCCCTGTTCAAGTCCATCCTGGAGCAGGAGGGAGGAAAGCTAATGTGAAGCGTAAGGTAAATCACAGCTAGAGAGCCCCCGGGAAGGGGGAGAGAAGAAAAATGGAAGATGAAAGCAGGCAAATGGTTTAAACAAACAGTTGCACAGGGCCAATGAAAAGGGGGAACAGAGGGAAAATGACACAATAAAAATAAATGCTCTAAGAGAAAGAAAAGCTTCTAGCACACACAGGGAAAGATGTGGGGCCTGGAAAAAGCGAAAGTATGAGGAAAAGATGCTCTAATGGAGCTCTCTAGCAGCAAACACTAACCCATTACCAGGCAGCCCCTTTCCTTCTAATGGCCCGAGCCTGTACCACATTATCACCTTGTACCCCATGGAGTTCGCCGGTTGTTGCGGTATTTCACAGAGCGTGGCTCTAGCTCACGCCTGGCAGAAGCTGCCTGAAGTCTCCTGCGGACAATGGCAGAGTTTTTTGTTTTTACTCTAGGTGAAATTTTGTTAAATTTCCCCTTGGTTGTTTTGTTTGAGCATAAACAAAAAGTATTTTTCACACTTAAGGGTGTTTTTCAGATCCTTTTCTCTGTGCTGTGATAAATGAAATCCCTTTCATTTTTAGAAATTCAAACTTGGCACTTGCGTTGCTCCTCAGCAAGCAGCATGTAATTTGCCAAGCCTGAAAGAATCCTGGCTGAGAAATAAACACAGTGGGCCATATGCTCTCCTTCCCATACGCAGAAGGCACCTTACCTTAAAAATTGGGAAGAGGCTGCAATTGCCCCATGTCATTGCTTCTGCCAAGGCAAAAAAAAAATCCAGAGAAAAATTTAGAGCAAAGGTTTGGGGCTCTCCACAAAGCAGCCCTCTTTCTGCATGCCTCCAGGGACCTGCCCTGCACTGCCACTGACTATGTCGCTGGCTTCTGGCCTGGCAGAAATGCGGTGCGGGGTCAGGGAGTGCATATGCCACATCTCTGGCGCTCACAGTAAAGCTGCATTATCTTTATTGGTATTTCCTGGCACAACTCGCTTTGCAAGTGAACGATCTGCAGAGCACAAGTGTTCCTTTAATACTGCTCTTTTCTAGCTCATTCACATCGTGCCCTCATGGGAGGAAGATCATACACCAGGAGGACTCGGGTAAAGTGAGGACTTCTTTCTGCTCCATGCCCGTAAGAAACACAGAGGGAGAGCATGCCACATACACGCAGTTACCTCAGTTTTCTGGTGGGCTCGGGCAGATGATGAGTGCGACTGATAAAAGCACCAAAGCAGAAGCACTGGTGCTTATGAGGAATGGTCATCTGTACAAATTCATGCATAAATTCCATGATCTTCCCCTGTCTGACACCGACTTCAAAGAGTTGGAATAACTCCCTTGTCTTTGGTTACAGGCACTTGTTTATGCAACCTCTCTGCAGGTGGTATTTCAGTCTAAAATTGAGAGCCAAGTGTTTCCAAAAGGTAGCCAGCAAGACCAAGGGAAGTGGTCTTCCACTGCAGCTGCCCAGCAAAGCACATTATCTTTGCTGCGGTTTCAAATAACTAGCTGCTGCTAAGCAGAGGTGGCTGGGATGGCACACCAGGTCTATGATTTCACGAGCTAGTTCTTTTAACATCCTTAAATCCAGGCTACCCAAATCACTTAGTTCCAGTACTTGAAACTCTTTTGGTTTTTCTTCCACCTTGGACATGGTCTTTGTGTTTCCATTAGCCACCTGGCCTTTGTTTTGACATTCAATCTTAGTAGCCCTAGTGAAAACTGAGACAAGGTATTCTGATTTGGGCTATGCCTGGGTTGTCTTTAACCTTGACATGCTCTTCACTGCATTGTTCCTCCCTTCTCTCTGAGGTCTCCTTTATTTATATGGCTAAGGAAAACTCCACTGTTGAATTAATTTCTTTTGCAAGGCCTAACTCAGCTCGGCTTTTGGCAGTACTGACTTTATCCCTAGACGTCAGGTCTCTAAGGCATAGCTTCCTTTGCTGATCAAGCCCTTATTCACACCTTCTGAGGCTTTCTGGATATCCTTGATATGTCTTCGGAGACAATTACTTATCTCTTAAGCTTTAAGCTTCCTTTTTTTTTTAACTTCCTCCACACCATGAATGCTTTTTTGCCTCCTTCTATCCTGCCATCTTCCTAATGCACACTCATGTTCACCAGCTTAACTAGCCCGCACAGCTGCAATCCCAGCTGCCTTTTCACAGCCTTTGACTCACTCCTCAAGCTCTGCCTTTACTGGAGACAGGTCTTTGCACAGGGTTGTGTTGATCTCTCCCATGAGAGACTTAACAAAGCAAGACATGATCTCCCTCTCCCCCTGCTTGCTTTCCTTCGCGTCCTGCCCGGCTCTCCCCTCCTGGCCACAGAGGCGGTGGCCTCATCAGTGGGCCCCAGCCCCTCTGCTTGTCCTGGCGACCTCGCTGCATCCTGTCTTCTCATCTCTCTTGCCCCCATCTGCCTCCTCCTTCTTTATATCTCGCTCCTTCCCCTCGTGGCATAAGCATGCTTTATCTTTGTGCTTTTAAAAAAAAAAGAAAAAAAAAAATCCAAACAACCCTTGACTCCAAGTGACTCTCCAGCTCTCACTCTCTCTCTTTTCTCACTGTCATCTCTAAGCTTATCGAGTGTGCTGCCTATGATTTATATGATTTAGGCTGAATTTAGTCTCCATCTCCAACATAGATTCTTTTCCAAAGAGGCTTTCACTTCTCGCCTGTCGCAGAAACCAGTATCACAGAGTCTCTAATATCCTTTGTCTGGCTGCAGCTCTGCACTATTACACCAGGCTCACTGCCACAGCCTGCCAGCTCCTTCTGGCGCTGCTGACCACACTCCACTGGAAATCTGGTCCTCCTTTCCCAGTGCTCCTACTTGACTCCAACACCTTCAGTTGCTTGCTCAGCGTTACTCAGACTAGTTCATCACTACTCACCCTCCCACCTGCCGCCGTTCTGTGGGTCTGCGTCCTCATCCCTGATCTCCTTTCCCTCTCACTCGTATCCCTGAGCAAACTCACTCTCCATACACATACATTCAAGGACCTTCTCTACACCAGCAACTCACAGACCTACCTCTCTGTCCCTGGCCAATTCCCATCTGTTCCGACTAAATTCATGCCCTGCCTCTGGGACCATCTTGTGGGTATCTGTCAGCTCAAGCTCAAAGTAGGCTCTCATCCTACTCCCTAGGTCTCCTCTCCTTTCTGTTTCTTCAGTCCCCGTGGACAACACCATCACTTGCCTGTCACTCAGCCCATAACTTGTTGTCATCTTTGCCTCAACCCTCCCTGCAGAGTCTCACAGCCAGGCTCTCATCGCCTTGCACCCTGATGGTTGCAATCTTACCCTGCTTGCAGACAGCCAGAGCGCTGCTGCAGAGGTCATTTTCTTTGCCTGTCATCTTGACTGTGCCATCTCTCTCTTTGCGACCCTCTCTTGGCTTCCCCTTCTTTTGGATTTCAGCCCCCTCCCTTGCTCTCAAATCCAGCTGCAGCATATGCCACCTCACGCATCATCTCTCATTCACTGCTGAGGCTTTTCGTCACTCCATCATGACCCACTCTTTTCCACGTGTTACATTTTAGCTGGAAGTGCCTTCACGCTTTCCTCCCTGCTGGATTTCATTTTGGGGAGGAGATTCTCAAAATCATACAAATCTGACCCTGAACTCTGCCCCCAGTATAGTTACAGTTGTAGAAGTTTGTAGAAATTCCTGCCTCCATGATGTCCAGCAGTCTCCTCTGCTTCCTTGTACTCCCTGGTGTGTTTGTCTCCCTGTGCTATCTCTTATCTTACACTTCGGTTGGAAGTATGGGGTGGGGGGAAGGAAATCTATTTACATCCTGCATCTGCAGGGAGCCTAGCACAATGGGACTGCTAAACTGTGACTACGACTCAGAGGTGCTACCCACTTCCAAATACGACTTAAATGTGCGTACAGCTAAACATGCTATTTTATATTCTGTAGATGCGAGAACACCAACATTTCAATGTGCCCTTGCTCCACTTCTTCTTTTAAAGGACGCAATATTAGGATGAGCTATTGTATGCTGAAAAACTCAGGAAATGCTACGTTACAGTTCCCAGGGCAATTGTAACTCAGCCTCATACGGTGAGGCACAAAGGTTATCACCACGTACAATAACAGAGGATGCCGAACACATGCAAAGTGACCAAATTACTGTCATGGCAGATAACCAGCTCTTTGAACTTCTGTGCAGGTAAAATCTTAGACATTTACTGGGCTTTTAGCATTTAATTCTAGAAATGTAAAGTCCAACACCCTATAAATAAAAGTCAAAATTATGTTGTATAGCAAGTAACCGGTCTCAGCAGTAGCTTGTAGCCCTCTGCAGAAACACAGCTAATGGCAACAAGAAATATTTCCATTACTTTATGAGCTCTGGTAGCTGTCAACTGAGAGAGGGATCTGCCGATCAGAGAAATCTGGGAAGACATCAGTGTGTCAGAACAAGTGAAAAGACTTGACACAGAGGGCACATTTTTGTTGAGCAATTTGCATTAGCACTTCTGGACAAATTCTACATTTCACATGCAATTCACAAACCAACAGCAGCACGGCTAATTGGTGCAGTTGCCACTCAACTGCAGTGCCTTGTTTGAGCTATCACTAACGTGAATGAAGACTACAGACTTTTTTTGAAAAAATGCAGCAATTATTTCGCAGACTTTGAGTTGGGTTTCCCCTGCCCCCATTTGCATCCGTATAATTTCATTATCTCAATACCTTAAAAAGAACCTGGAATAGAAAAATGCAAACCTCAGAAAAGTCCTGTTGAAGTTATTAACAAAAAAAAAAAACCTGTTTGCAAAGAATGACGCCCTTCATTAGTGTAACTGTTCGCCCTACCATCACCATGAATTTGACCATGTCCCAGAGTGCCAATGCAAAGCTACATGTTGATCTGATAAGTGGCAGAGTACTGGTGACTGAAAATCCCAGCCACCAAACCAAGGCTGTGCTCTGCATGTATCTAAAATGCTGAAGGGATGACAGAATCTCTCTGTTTCCTCTTAGGTGGTATTAGAAGTTATTTAACCGAAAACAGGGCAGATCTCTCATCCATCATTCTTTATCCTTCGTAAAATCAAGTCTCCTGAGAAAAGGAAAGAGCTTCCATACTGCAGCTTTCTATTACCGCTGCTCAAAACGCTCAGGCAGCTGCGGCTCAGCTGAAGGAAGGTTTGGCTGACTCCTTTTCATAAAGTTGTACGGCTATTTTTAGGCTATATTTCCTTTAGGCCCATACAGTGCAAAATCCAAAGGAGCTAATGGGATTGGCAGGTGCATAGATTATTGGTGACCTCTTCTAGCCCAGTGTTCAGATTTCCTTACTACATTTTTTTCATAATGCACAGTGAAAAAGGGAACAACCTACAATTAAAGATCTTTCTAGCTAGCCTCGATACCTTTTATATTCAAATGCTCAATTAGAGACCAATGCACAATAGCTAGAGATGGAACAGCATGAGAAACACTATACAGATGTACCTAGATCTAAATAACTCTAATCTGAAGAACTGGATTTTTAATGGAGTCTTTTGGTTGCATCTCTACAGACAAATAGGTATCTGTAATGTACTTTCATTCTGACCCTAATCTTCCTGCAGCTGCAAGAATCCCATCCCCTTTCTTGGTTCCCTTGAGATGTCCTTGGCCCCATCCTACTACGAGTCCAACCTCACTGTTGTAGAAGTCACTAGCAGAAGCTGCATCTTATCCATGGCTCCCAGCTGTGCTCTCCTTGGAAAGAACAAGAGAAACTACAGTTAAGCTAGTGTGACTCCCAATCCTGATCATGAGTGGGTCTGAATCCTGGATACCAATGTCATTTCATTTTCTGCAGTGAAGCACAAACCAGACTGTTGGGCAAACTCCTGTGGTGTAAATAACTCAGCTTGGGCTTCCTTCTGCCACACCCTGCGTTATAGGCACAGCAGTCACATTTCAGCGACTAAATCCTGATTTGCAGGCCCAATTAATTTGAGTACGACTGCATGGCCACCTTGGAAATTGGTGCTATGTACACCCCTCCCTCCCCAGGCTGATTCAGTGGTATTCAGGGAAGCAGGGTCTGGCTGGTAGCTCTGTGTGTGCCCTGTCCCGAACATGGGGTGCCCAGCACTGCCTCTGCAGGGCTGCTCCAGAGGGCACTTCAGCCCAGTGGGGCTCTCCTCTCTCAGCCCCCCTCTGAGCATCCCTCCAGTATTCACCTGGCGAGGCATGAAAAAAGAGAGCCCCTGAAGTCTCCAGGGATATGGGTTGCCTCCTTCCTTCTAGCTACTTCATCCTCTGCCTGTATTCAAAAAACAGAGAGCTGATACCTCAAACCCTTCACAAAGAAAAGCAAATGGTGCCTCTCTGAAACCACAGGCTGTACTTCCCAACAGTAGAGCAGGGGTCCAATTCACCAACACATGGTGTGGCCGTCAGCTGTGATTCTACAAAAACTGCAGAAGATATCTTTAGACCTCTTAATATCTTATTTCTGACATATGGAGGGACTGGGGAGTTTGCAGCTTCCCACCTGCTTAAATATAATTCACTACAAAACATCAAACAGATGCATTCAGCCCTTTGTAGACATATCATTACCTTATGTGTTCATGTAACGCACATCTGTAGCACATTGGCAGTACACCTAGTTAATGTGTGGGAGACTCCTAGGTTCAAAGCCTTCAGTGTTTCTTTTGTTCTCTAATGAATCCTTCTTTTGTTTAGCTCCCCCTCCCCTTAGGTTGTAGCTGTAACTCTGTCATTAGCATCTTAAAAATCTTTTCCTCCAAAACTACCTACAACACTGCAATAAGATGGGAACATTCTAGGAAGCACCTAAATGAATCATGATTCTTACTTAAGACAGGTTTAACAGGTCCAGGTCACTGTTTTCAGCAGCACTGTTGCTTAGTTAGCAAACTCGGTAATCAAATATTCCCCTAAAAAACGGGTGAGGTGAGATTCCTGTGTTATATTCCAGCTGGTAAGCCAGGTTCAAATAAAAAATGCATTCATGCCTACTAGGAGTGTCACAATTTTTGTGAGTCTCTGCAGACCCGCATCTGCTTCTCAGTGTCCAAAAACAAAAGCATTCAGGCACCTCCACAGCAGCCCATTGAAAATGCTGAGCTGTATCCTTTGCATGGAAACATGTTGTTGAATTTTCACTGGACTTCAACCTAATGACCCCAAACCTGATTCCCTAGATGTTATGCATGAAAACACACATCTAACACTGAGATATCGTCTGCAACACAGACTGGCAACTGTGGTGTCCACCAGATTCGCTGTCCCTCCCAGTGCTGGCATCTTCCTGGGCTTCACCAAAAGGGACCAGCTACCACCAAATTCTGGGAAACAGGTAGCAGAAGATGCTGATAAGGAAATGTTATCACAGATAGGCACAAAGACAGAAAGACTTTACTCATGTTCTGGCAGCCATTTACCTGTGAATGAAATAATAGAATCACAGAATAGTTTGGGTTGGAAGGGACCTTTAAAGGTCATCTAGTCCAACCCCCCTGCAATGATCTTCAACTAGATCAGGTTGCTCAGAGCCCCATCCAAACTCATCTTGAAGGTTTTCAGGGATGGGGCATCTACCACCTCTCTGGGCAACCTGTGCCAGTGTTTCACCACCCTCGTTGTAAAAAATTTCTTCCTTATATCTAGTCTAAATCTACCCTCCTCTAGTTTAAAACCATTACCCCTTGTCATATCGCAACAGGCCCTGCTAGAAAGTTCGTCCCCATCTTTCTTATATAATGCCTTTATGTACTGAAAGGCTGCAATAAGGTCTCCCCAGAACCTTCTCTTCTCCAGGCTGAACAACCCCAACTCTCTCAGCCTTTCTTCATAGGAGAGGTGCTCCATCCCTCTGATCATTTTTGTGGCTCTCCTCTGGACCCGCTCCAAACGCAGTGGGTGTTTTGCCTTTAGGAAAATGCCAAGCTAATATTCAAGAGTTACTGTGCTTTCAGTGGGCTGACTCCAGTTCTTTCAAAGTTGTCAGACCTCTTCTCCAAGACAGCTTAGGGACTGCTAGAGATCGCCAATGGTCAGGGTGTGATCTGGGGAATTTTCCCCTGTGAGAAACCCAGTGGCAAGGCAGGCAGGCCACACCACTGGCAGAAGCGTCAGGACTCCCGAGTGCTGTGCTCCTTATACCTCACGGACATCTCCGGCAATTTAACCGCAGTGCTCATGCTTCCACGTACTGTTACCTGAATAACTGTGCACCCTAGTAAGACGGTTCAGCTCTATAAAAAGGTTTGTGATTCTTAGCCAGCACGGTGATATGTTCCTAACTTTGTCAGACAACTCCAAATTGTAGCAGAATTGGCAGATTTCAGCATTCAGTTTGTCACTGCAAAAAAACCATCTCCTTAACAAGCACAACACATTAGCAATGTGTATTGTTGCCCTATACTCATCAATTAGCATTATTATCTTTATTTAACTGTAAGTGGCATGTTTTCTTTGCTGGCTTCCTTCCAAAATCATCTGTTACTCTGAGCTGAGGTAGTAGCATGTGTTCTCATTGCTTATGATGAGACGTTTGTCTCTTGAAAAGCATAAACACACCACCACCACCTGAAGAACAGTGTAGTGACAATGCCCAGGAAAAAAATAACCATAAACAAAACCCATTCTTCCTCTCCCTGGCTTTTCAGAAACAATCCTGCAGAAACTACAGCTCCTTTGGCTAGCCACTAAAATCAGCAAAGATAGGAGCCAAGGCAGAGCCCCAAGCCTTCAAAAGCTGCTGGGGGAAGTGGTATAGGGAGCTGCTGGAGCGCCCCTGCCTTCCTGTTGTTCCTTCTCACAGCAGAGTGGGAACCTCTGTCCCCTAGCTCTCCACAGTGACTGTAAGTGCAGTGACAGCCTCAGTTACAGATCACCTGGTAGCAACCTTCCTTCTGAAAACCAAACAGCAAGCTCACACAGATCAACAGCCAAATGCAGCTGCAGAAGAGGAAGGCCTACTGCATCTTTGGCGGCTGCTGGGCATGGACACGTCTGCTTACAAGAGGAAGTGACTGAAGATTTAGAACAGCAAAAGCAAGGTATACAACCTGAAAGACTAACTAACTTTTTCCCTCCCCTCAAAACATTTTCTTATGGCCTAAAAATACATCCTATATCTTAGGTGAAATGAAGAGAAGCACATCGACTGTTAACAGCCACATCATAATAAAATCACCTCTAAAAATTCAGGAAGCAATGATACTCCCGTTCCCAAGCTTGTACTCCGAAGAATCACTCCAAGTGTGCAGCACCAGTTTGGCACTGGCACTAGGAAGAGAAACAAGCCAGTGCTGTGTGTCTCATTTATATGTTTTTACTGTTATTTTCCCTCACTAACCTTAGACTGCTCCAAAATTAATTTTCTCTTCTTTCTTAAAGGCTGTGGCCATGGTGACCAGTACAAGTGAAAAGCTACGACATTTTTCTGAAGCCAAAGTCATTGCCCAAAGGATGAAAACCTTCATCCACAACGGACTTGGTAGTCAAAGCTGAGTGCAGAGCGCAGTGCTGCAATATACATCGTACGGTCTTTTCTACAGGAATGCAAACAAGATTAGCACAGAAAGAGGTCCAAAGATTATTTAAATGCCAAAACAAACTTAATTGCCTAATTAATTGAACTAGGCCCCACCTCCTCCTGGATAACTCGACCCATTCAGCACTGGAAAAAACTCATGTTGACACTGCCCTTGTTTGTTTGGCTGTGTGTCAGCCCAAGAGGGTATATTTAGCTTTAGCGCGCTTGCAGGATTGCATCTTGCAGCTCAACAGGAAATCTCTGGAGTCAAAGCTAAAGATATCACTGCACGCTCGGAAATTTACGGCCAGCTGTAAAAGTGGAGCTGTGGTGGTCAGAGTGCTCAACAGCCTTCTTTTAAATGAGCAAGGAGGCTGAATTAAACACTTCACTGTACTGAGTTCATGGCAAGCAGGGTGCACCCCCCAAGCTAAAAATAGCAATAGAGGAGGCTCTTCTCTTGCTGGGATAATACTGAAGTGATACACCCCGTTCCCATTCCCAAGCTTGTGCTCACAATTAGGTAGGAGGGGAAGAAATCTGAGGAGGGAGAGCTGGGGACTGCATGCACGTGAAGGGTTGCTGAAGGAGCACAGAGATCTCCTCCTCCTACGAAGCTTTCAGAAATTTTAACTTTTGTCAGATCCATTTCAAAAGAGATAAATCATAAAAGAGAACACAGGTTTTCTTTTCCATTAAACAATTCTAGACACGGGTTGTGGCACCAATTCCAGGGCAAGTGAACAGACAGAGAATCCTTTTCTTTCAGTCTTGCCTGTCCGCGATGTTTCTAAGTGGCATTTTGCCTGATGCTCTCGTGGCTCCTGAGCACGCCTCTCCAGCGCTGGGCAAGCATGGGGCACCTTCGCTGCAGCCTCACCCTCGGAGAAATATGTTACTCAGGGGAAGAATTTACTGAGGTGACTTTTGTGCTAAAAGTTGAAATGTTTAAAAATTAACCAGAGTATGGAAACTCACACCTCTAAGGTCTCTCTCAGAAAGTCAGCGGCGATATCCTGGTGGACGGTCCACAGCGTCAGTACACCGGACGGTCACCTGAAAGGGCCTGTGGTACTGCGAGATGATGCCAGCCGTGTGCCCGAACCAAGTCATGCCGCCTTGCTTGGTTCAGTCACCCAGCAGGTGGAAAAAAGCAACCACCACGACAGAAGCCTGGGGAAGACAAGGCCTTGGAGCAAACCGTGATTCGTGGGGAGCTGCTCTGCATCGTCTTGTTTGTGTGGCCTAATTGTACAAGCTTCATACGGCATTTTGTAAAGCACTGGACCGTATTTAGTCAGTGAAGTTCTGTGGTACACTGAAGGATCAGGCCCTTCTACTTCACCACAGTTAAGGCATGACTATGACCCAGGACCATTCTCTACTGAGATAATGAAAAGGCGGGATGTAAAAACAGCTCTTGTTTTCTGTTAGTAAGTGCTTTCTTTCTCTATCTTATCATTTTCTCTCGAGCGATGGCTAGCTGACTGTTTGCGTTTCATCTCAGCTTTGGGAATGCTTTGTATGGTCCAAGTAATCCGAGTAAGCCGGAGCACACCTCTCTTTGCTCAGTGACAGGACAGCTACGTATGTTTATGAAGCAAAATCAAAAAGGAGTAAATGTAAACAAGCTGCCCTCTTTGAAGAGCTCCTCAGGATACAAAGTGTTCTGTCAATAGCTGCATAAGGAAGTACCACGGCCTTAGTCTTGCATGCTGTTGATACCAAAAAAAGCAACTTTGTTAATCTAAATAAGATTAACCTGTTTTCTTCCAAGCAAAAAGCCACAGGTGTCCCCCTGCCTACAGCTGACTGGTCTCACAAGAACAGACTAATTTCTTTGCCTCCAGACAGGTCATTACCTGGTGGAGACAGGGTAGGTAGGTGGATGTAGTCTTAGGAAGTGTGCAGAATTTGTTTTTATTAACCCTACATGGAGAAGGCTAGTTGTAAGGCTGGGGTTTGGCAGCCTGATGCATTCACAATCCAGATTTTGGACAAATCACTCCCCTGCCTCGGCGTCTCCACCCATACGGCCAGAACGACGACAGTTCCTCTAATTTCACCAGACTGCCCTGACCCCAGCAAGGCAGCCGGGATCCAGGGGGCTACAGTGCCAGCATGCTCTAGTTGCATCCTCAGAGAATACATTTTCTCCAAAAAAAGCCCAGAATCGTATTCCTTGTCTGCATGCACCTGAACAAACCAACAGGCAAAAATCTTACTCAGAACAGAATGAGCAAGAAAAGAAATTTCTCTATCCTATTCGACTCCTGCTTCCTTTGAGCAACGTTACTAAAAACATAGGTTAAGGAGCAGGCAGGAGAAGGAGAGCAGGCTTCTTGGCTAAAAAGGAGGGATTTGCTGTGGCCCAGACGGTGCCAGCTTTTCTGGATCCTGAGACAAGCCTCTCCTTATTTCCAGAGCTGGGTGAGACGGAGCAGCAGAGCCCCGTGAATCTGTCATGGCTGTCGGGAGCTGACAGCTGCGCGCTCCCCCTTCAGCAAGCTGCTTCCTCTTTGTCAGGTGTAATTTGAGTGCTACACACCACCAGGCACACATTCAGCCCCTCCTTACAGGTGCCTCTGTGGTGCCAGAGCAAGACTGTCGCCGGCAGAAGATTTAAAGGATGATGCTGAGATGGGGACCGAGGCTGGCTGTGGCCGGCTGCTTTTTGGCTGCTCCCGCAGCAGCACTGCTTGCCAGAGAAGGTGCGGTGCCTCTCGAGCTGCGCCAGCGTGCTACCCTACCAGCACAAGCTTATTGCTGGATCCGCTAAAGAAAGCAAAGTTCAGCAGTAAACAGGAGACCCCTCAGCAGGGCGAAACCCTGCAGATTTCCCACGAGTGGAAGAACTCGAGAAGGTGTGGAGCCCTTCCGCACCGAGGCACTGGTCCAGCCGCCTGAGCACACGCCAGGGTAAGAGGCTGCTCAGCAGCCTGCTCTCCTGGGGCGGCTCTTCAGGATAGTGACAGCTCCGCAGAGCAACGCGCCGCGATCCCATAAACTTGCTGTGCCAAGTCATGACCTGATTGGCAGATGATGGGAGTCAAGCCACAGTCCCCTGAGTACGCAGCAGATGCTTAGACTTCAAAACCGCTGCTTCGGTTAAGCTGTCTACACTTCCTATTATGTGATGTACTCGGAGCTAAAAAGGCTCTCCTTGGATAATCCTGGCGTTTTAGAGCTTTACCGCCAGGAGTGCTCTCTAAGGGCACTGTTTAGAGAAGTGTCATGTACGAACGACAGAATCACAGACGGCAGAGATGGAGAAGATCACCTAGCCTGTCTCTCAAGCCTGTACGGGGTTGCTCCCATGAGGACTTTTTAGTCCAACACACAGGAATTACTGTAACGAGAGAATCTCACAGCACATCAATGCTCCTTAACAAACAATGAAAAGCCTGGGAAGAGGAAGTGATCAAGAACTTTGTGATATATGCCCGTTAGCAGACAGGTCCTTCTAGAGACAGCCTGGAGAGCGTTCTTGTTAAAAGCCAATTGGATGAGTGACACTGGAAGAAGAAGAAAAAAAAAAAAAGATACGTGTGTCACTTCACCAGCTTCCCCCGGCTCAGTTCAGACAATTACAGCTTAACTACCAGGGTTAAGTTGAAGCCTTCCACAATGTCAGAATATAAGATAGAGAGGGACACTGTCAACTTCTTCGGGTATTGAAATCTCATTTATGAGAAGGGAAGGCATTCTCTGTCAGCTCTTTTTTTCACATCTGAAAGAAGTAAGTCAAAGTAGTTACAAAGGAAAAATGTGGCGGGTGTTTTTCACAGTAGCCTTTACCTGTGGTCTTTCATTCGCATGGCTGCTGTGAGAGGAGCCTGCTCAGAGGCTCTCTGGGGTAAAACTGTTTTGCCATTTGACAAAAGGGGAACACTGCCTTCCCCACAAGCCTCCTCCTGATGAGCTTCATCAGAAGTTTCCCAAGAGAGTTTCCAGCAGAGCCATCACCATGCCACCCACGAGCCTGCCTGCTCCATGCCCAAGGACAACACATGCCCGTGGGTACAGACTGAACCGGCAGCATCGCCACCCTTGAAATCACATCCCTGCGTGTGCAGCAAGGTGCTGCTTTACCATCTGCCCTTGATGCGCTCCCTGAAGCTGCCACTTGGCACTAAGAGAGGGGAACTGGGAGCTTACCTCTAACCAAAGGTGCCTACTCACAGGCACGAGAGGCCTTGGAGTTTCATTCAGCTCTAAAGTGCTGTTGAGGCATGGCAAACACCTCTCAATGGCAAGGTGAAAGATAGGTAAGAAAGTGGTCTGAAAGCTTCTGCAGCCTGGGAGTGAAATGCCCTTCTCACACTACTGAAGAGGCCAAGAACATAGTCAGGCTTCTAATAACGGGTAAGTACCAACCGACACCAAGCTATAGGTACCACTGGAAGATACGGCACTGTGGCAATCACGGCTTCTGCAAGAAGCTCTTGAAAGGACAGGATGCTCCTGGTTTCTGGAGTGCTGCAAATCTCAGTGCTGCAGCTCTCTCATGTGTCAAAATCAGGAGCCGATATCTCCTTCCTCCACCAGACAGCTAAGGAGATAAAATAATACACCTGCAGTTGGTTCTGCTCCAGACTTACAACTTTACATCCATGGAGTACAGAAACTTGCTTTAAAAATACAAGAGCTGAGGTAAGACATTTAATCACCTGACTCCAGGAATGAAAGTCTTGGGACAAAAATCAATGGATAAAATCCCAAGGTGTGACAACATTGCCGTTCTGCTTATACATGGCCAGGTTCAGCAAGGGATAAACAGAAGAGACACCGTTTTCCATGAAGAAACCTGGGAAGGCAGGTTCTTACTGCAAAGCAGTAAGCAAAACTTAAAGCAAAATTATGTAGAAAGCTATTAAATTTATTTCTAGGGTCGCCAACATAACTAAATGTTATGATGGCATTTAGTTATGTTTAGAAAGGGAAGACAGGTTTTGCTGTTTGTTTAATACCATTTCTTAAGAGGTTTTTTCCCCCCAATGTTTAAGTAGTTATCTGGAGCACTAGAAGTCAAGAAATCCAAGATGCAGCCCTTCGCTTGCCTAGAATCCACTGTCGGATCCTGAACATATCTATACAATGGGGATAACGTTTCCACATGAGACACGTGTGCAAAGTACTATTACTTCTTCCACATACATTTCATCACTTTCAGAGCAAAATTTCTTCTTGGACACTTGCACAAAGGCCATGCCAAAAGCAATGGATGTGCACGTACACTTTCAAAAAACAGGCTTTGGCTTCCTGAAGGGAAAGTTTTTGTTGTTGTTTGGTTTTCAGCAAAGGCCTCTTTCCAAGGGCACAGGGAACCACCCTTCTGCAAAACAACAAATTACAAGTGTTCCCCTCAACCACACACACGCTCTGTGGAAACTTAAGAGGATTCATTTGGGAAAGCAGGGAGGGACTGCACCAAGCTCTGGGAGGAAGGTTTTATTTCTTTTTCTCATGTTTCTCATTGTTAAATGAACAGCCTCTCCTCTAGGCCACGGTACACATAGCATAGCTTTAGCTTTAATTGCTGTCCACATGCATCTCTGCTTGTGAGGTTCACCTGGCTACCTCATTTCACAAAGCAAATCCCAGACTTCTCAGGCTGGTGTGGGACCCTAGGGGATGTGGCATTAAGTAGTAAAAGTAGTAACCCTCCACGAAGAAATGGTGCTCGTGAGGAATTTTACTGCTGTATCCACTTCCAATGCAAAGAAAAGGAAGGGGCAGCCGGCTGAGGGAAGGGGGAAGAACAAATTTATACCTTCTGGGGCAGCAAAGCCACAGTAACCTTCTGTTCAAATCTTCTACAAGATGTTTCTTTATGCTGACTACTTTCCACCCACTCTCAACAGCTCCCTGTTTTAACGTATGGCCCATCCTTGCCCTCTCCTACTTTCTGATATTAGCCTGCAGCAGGGCATAAAGCGCTCCAGGATTCTCAGCTGCAACACGTTCCCTTTTTTTCAACAGAAACATCTGTTTTCAGGGACTTAACATGCAGGCACGCACATGGCCCTCTCCTTCACACCAGTTCTGCACTGGCATCTTGTCTACTAACCTGAATGAAATTTGTACTGTACAAACCAGTCCGGATAAAAGTCAGTAATTTTAGACACCAGAGATTTCAACCAGAATGAAGATGGCAAATGACCCAATAATACACAACTATTGCTGTCACCAAAAAGTCTTCACTTCCACCAAAAACACCTCTCAGAAAGTCTCTATCCATGTCATTTTGATACGCTGTGAAAATCACTTAAGTAGGTTTCTGATGCTCAGCATTTTTAAATCTTCTCTACCAACGACTGAATACCTTTTTTCTGTAGAAAATGTGGTTTCCCAGAAGAGGCCATTTCAGAACTTGGGGTGCCAGGAGGGACAGGACAGCTCCAAGTCCTGTTGCAGTACTGGGGTCATCTCTGACCTGCCCATTTTGAAACAAAAGTCTCACTCATTATTCGTGTTTGTGGACATCCTTAATCACTGGGTACAGTGTTAAGGCCTTTAAATAAGTACACGTGTCAGAAGACAGACCTGTGCAGCACTGTGGTCAGGCCGAGGTTACTGAAAGGTTCAGCAGCCAGAGTGGTCATGAAAAACAAGCACCAGCATTTATTTACAGATCCACATACCCACCGGTTTGATTTTATTTTCGTCCACAGTGGGATCTTCCATCTATATAGCCTTTGAAATATGAATCTGTAACTTTATTTTGAGGGACAGTCTTCAAAATCATTTGTTACCAAATGTCGTGCTCTTGAGTTTATTTCAACTACTGCTCCTTCACTGTGCTAAAATAATGAATAATAAATAATGGTGGCAGCAGCAGCAGCAACAGCAGCAGCTGCAGCGAGACATCCAAACCCAATCCATACTACAAAAGGAAACAAGTCATATCTATTTCTCTCCTTCTCCTTTAATTTCTTTTCCCATTTTTTACCATGGATTCTGCTGTCATTGTTGTCCACTTTATCTTTTGCTTCCCCTGCTTCTTTCTACCAAGGAGTGCGGACATCTCTACGAGGTCGGAGGATTTCACAACACCAGCCCTCTGCTTATTTTAGGTACTGACTGTTCCTGGAATACATAATTAAATCCTAACAACTGGGCAAGAAGAAGGTGCCCCTACCAACCTTTGCTCTTTACTTTTCCATAGATCTTATGCCTTTTGGGCCCATCCTGGATAGGGACAATGAATGTCTATTCAGATAAATGTTAGTCAGCATACCTACCCCACTGGACACCAGTTTAGTTTATTATTCTTCCCTCTGTCACCTCGGACGCTGCTGAACTGGAAAGCACAAGTAAAACAGTGCCTGAAAGATGAACACACACGACGCCATCGGTTTCCTCCTCCCATGAGCACTGGGTCTGTTCTCCAAAGCGCCTGGTCTGCTGACAAGTCACTCTGCCTTGGCCAGTCACACAGGAAACCACCAAGGTTGCATTGTGGTCTCTTCTGGCTGACTTATCCCTCACACCATGATAGGACCGAATGGCTCCTACCATGCTAATAAAAAACCCCGTGTTACATGCATGTTAGAGCTCCGACAGAGAGTTACAGCCTGTGGAAGCAAGACAAAATACTTAATAGGTCTGAAAACGCTGGTGAAAGAGCAAAGTGAAGTGTAAGAAAGATGTATCTGTCTGTGATCAGAGGCTGCTCCAGCCCTGAAAGACAGCCATCTATCTGCTTGCCCCCTTCTCCAAATTTGACTTAAAAAGTGAGTTTCGAGAGAATGGCTCTGCGGGGGCTTTTAGTGACTGAAATACTAAATCTGTGACTTTCATACAAGATGCAGGAACAGTCCTGTGTGATCTCTATGCCAGGCTGATTACCGGATCTTTGTTCCCTAAAACAGCCACGGTAAGGAGGGCTACACAGCTCACGTCTTGGAGGAACACGGGAAATGATTCACTCTGACTACCTCTGACCACTAAATGGACACCGCTTGTGGCACTAAAAAGGCAATGCGCAATCTTGTTGGCTGGGAAAACAGTGACATTATTTCTAAATCGTGGCCTCACAAAGTGCTTTCACAGATGGGCAGAACTTGAACACAGAGTTTTACTTAAATACTGGGACTGGGTAAAAAGTTTCTTTTGAGACTTCTTTTCCCTGGAAAATTACTATTTCAACTGCAAAACATTCATCACAACAGGTTCCTGTTTTCAGGGGAAAAATGAATAAGTTTTGCCAAATACTGGGGGGAAAAAAGTGCTTAGAAAACAGAACACTTCAGACAAATCTTCCAATTTTTAGCAAAACACTTGCACATTTTTCAAGAAGAATCACTCGTTTCTACAGAAGAAAAAAACTACACTCTATCCAGCAGTACTCGACACCAATTTTTGTCCAGTGACACTCCCTTAAAGGCAACCTTCTGACCACAGTCGGATGGATGGCTTTGTTGATGGCTCAGCATTTAACTTCATAGATCACTGTGTACAAAACCAAGCAAACAAATACCCCTGCACAAACTAAACAGCACGTGCTGACCACTTCTAGAAGGTACAGCTTCTTTGCAAAAGTTGATTCATTTTGCGACAGAAGTAGATCTGTTCTGTAACAATTTATGAATGCTATAAGTTGACCTAGTTATTGTAATGCTTACTATATAAATGTACTCATTTTGTTTCATTAAAGGCTACCAAAAAAAGAAACCAGGAAGGAAACAAGTAATCCTGACAAGCCATCCGTTAGTAATCATGGGTCTGCTGAGAGACAAAACTTGCACTATTAGCACTGAAGCCTGCCTCTAGCCAGCTAACAAATGGTTTTGAAAGGACTCCACATAAAACAGGTGAGAACAAGAACAAAAACTAAGTTCAGAAAGGGACTCTACGAAAGAGAAGGGGACTTGCTGGGGGAAGAAGACTGGGAAGGACATCTGCTGGGATGTCCTGAAAAGTCTACCAAAGGTAGCACCTGCCAGGCAGGTAGATATGCATGTGCACCACTGATTTAAAATATGTTTCATCCATAGGATCTCTCCCTACTGTTAAAATAAAGAAAACTTTATTTGCCACTAGTCATGTGGTCCTACGAGGAAGAACCAAGATTTGTCCCAACTCAGTCCAGTCCAGTTGGCCACAAGACAGTATATAGCCTACAGCCCAGTGTAAGAGGAGGCGGGTGTCAGACATGAGTCTTGGGAAAGATAAAAGCTTGATGCTCAAGCAAGACAGACTTGAGAGTCCAGGAAGGGAACAGAGGAGTTACTAGCTCTGTCACTGTGCCAAGTCTCACTTGAGATTTGGAAGCTTCAAAGAGTTGAATTTCATGACAGTCTTCCACTTATAATAAACGTACAGAACTAGTCTGAAGGACCTGGAGGAATGGAGACATCAACCGCCTTCTGGGGCACATCATGGGACCAGAGTCTTACCTTTGCCATTGCGTGCGGCTTTCTTTGCACATTAGGAAGGCTCATAGAGGTGGTTCCTTTTCTAGATACAGAACAGCATTATTTGTTAACTGTATTTTTTACAATGACAGTAGTCTGGAATCGAGTTATGGTATTGATAATGTACCTTTTGGAGCCAACCAGTGCAGACAATGAAAACACATGTTATGCTGCCCTTTGCTCTCCCACAAGTGCTTTTCTCTATAGACACACACACACGTGTATAAAAATAAAGCAACAAAAACGCTCATAAACTTGAATTTTTTTACTATCAAGCTAGGGGACTTGTCCAAGGGCACTCTGTTTATCAGATCTAGGTTCCTGACAGAAAACTGCTGTAGCTGTTTGGTTTTTATTTAAAAAAAAAAAAAAAAAAAAGGAAAAAAGTAACGTGCCTGTGCAGTAGAAATTATAAAGACAGTCCTTCAGAGCAGACCATAAGAGACCTGGCAGTTCTGTCTGGCTGTGTAGCTCAGTGTGACTAACACGACCGAATGTCAACACACGCTTCCCTAAACCCTCGCCTGGACAAATCTAGCAGTAACTGTTCCTGGTGACGGGGAGTTTCTTAAATCAAAGTTCCAAGCAGCAACTTGATGGATGCGCTGCTCTAAGCGGTGTGGAGCACGGCCACACTGGGCGAGCTGACAAACAGCCACGCGGCGCTGATTAGATCTACCCGCTCCTCTCCCTCTCAGGACGCAGCGTCGCATTCAAGGTTCACAGCCCAGGAACATGCTGCAGAGCCTAAGCCTGTACCGGCGCCGGCTTCCTCCTGCCTGAAGCAAAGGGCTGTAAAAATCACTTTGCCTCTTCATTTGCAGTCAGGCTCTGCTTTCCACTGCTCAACACCTACATCCCTGCCTCCCAGCTTTCCATGATGGGACATCCAAAATTGACAGGCATCTCTGCAAGCGGCGCAGAGGGGAGCAGATCTCAGCTGCCACTAGCTACAATAGCCAGGGAGTGTTTGTCAGGGTGGCTGGTGGCAGACCTCTATATAACTGGAAGTGAATAGGGCTTCTGTGCGCCTTTCATGCCATTGTGTACAACTGAAGTGCAGGACAATGAGAATGGAAACATTTTGCCTGTTGTTGACATCTAACTGCCTCCTGGAGGATACAGTCTCCACCAGACAGATGGCTAATTTCTTTACCCTAACCTCCTCCTACAGCACTCCAGTGTTAGTATGATGTTCTTCCCCTGGAGTGAAGCCCTAATTGCTGTCAAACGTTCAGAGACAAAAGTGTGTCTACATATCATTCATGCAAGTGTTGTTACCAGGGTGTGAATTAAACAGCAGAAGCCACTTGTCAATTGACTCCAATGTGAGCCGTTTTGCTCAAACGCTGGCTCGCATTTTAAAGGATCAAGGTTGACAATTTTTATTTCAGCCCAGGCAGGGACCACGTGCACCAGAAGACGCAGCATCTTTCACTGAAGGACCCTCAGCCGCTCTGCCTCCATTAGGCTTACAAAGGACGCGGGGTGCTCTTTCCCCTGATCATTCAGAAATCCTCCCACTGAAGAAAAATGTTCATTTTCCTTTGTCCTCGCCAGCTAAAGCCAAGTGGCTGTTCAGCGTGAAATGGGCACTGAGCACAAAGCCAAGACATAGAGTTCCTCATTTGTCTCGTTCACACATAAGGCATATTTTGGGACCGACGAACTTCTTGCTTCTAGAGATGCGGCTGCCATTGAACAGACAGGTAATACTAATGGCCAGACGGTGACAGTCAGCTATTGGTAGGCTGATTGGATGCACATTCATCTTCAAATTATGTTGTGTGACAGCACAGGCTGCTCAACACCATTTTAACATGCAGAGTAACTCCTCAGGAGGCTCTTCATTATGCATTCAGTGGGCTATTTTCAGACTAAACAGCATGTCAGTGGCTGTGTTTATCCCTTTCCACCTGGGCAGAGGAAACAGTTCAATGTCCCTCTGGGGAATTAATATATATTACAACCCACACGTCGATTCTCCTCAACAGACAGAAATGGCCAGACATATTACATGTTTCCAGAAAATATTGAAGTCCTGACAATGAGGGATTGCTAGGGGAAAAAATGCGTTCGAGCAGAGATCCTCAGTTAAAAGGAAGCCAAATTCCCCAGGATCAGCATGAAACGCTCCCCGCTCTCCCTCCACACAAAGGTGTGCGTGCACGAACATGCACACAGACACGTGCGGTCTCTCGCACAACTGCTTCTGACAGTGCATTGCAAGGGGCACGCTTTTCCTGTGGCGAAAATGGTGTCAGGAGGCATCACGCCCGGATCCCCTGCAGCCTTGCGAGCTGCCCCAGCAAGCCACGAGGCGAACCACATCAGTGTCCGCCCCAGGATGCTGCGGGTCGCTCCTGGGCTGAGCAGGCAGCATCTGCAATGAGGCTCAGGGGGGCCTTCCCTCTCTCTCTGTCTCCTTCCCGGCGTGATTTACTTCCACTTGCTGCAAATACTTCATCTCATGCCCTTTAACAAATTCTGCTGGTGGCTTCCTGGGAATGGATTCATGCCCATGCCTGTAACTCCACAGCAGTGACTGAAGAATGTAAAAAACAGTATTCTTCCTCTTCTTTTTCTTCCTTTAACCCACATAGCTTTGACAAAAAATGTCACCTGCAAGAAGCTACTCTCCCTAAGCCTCGGATAACACCTGGGACTTTTCCTGGACCTAGCAAGACCAACAAAGAGCAATAAAAATGTTATGAGGATGCCTGTGGTTTTCTTGCTAACAGAGCAGGGGTGGGGGGACCTGGCTAGAGATGGTGAGGGCTGGGGACATCGGTGCCAGAGACGGCAGGGAGAAGGGTGGGAGGTGCGCAGCGGGGCCTCGTGGCAGGAGAGCGGTACCAGGGGCAGGCCTCCTCCTTTGAGAGCTCATGGCCTGGCACAGACCTGGAGCTGCAGAGGGATACCTGAGCTCCAAAGGCGAGACCCCAGGTCCCAGCCCACCTCAATCCCACCATGTCAGGCTCCTAGCAGGGATTCAAGCCAAGATGCTGACTCTGCCATTTATTTATTCCCAGACTTTAAAGTGGCTGCACTGAGCCTTATCAAGTTTGGCACAGTCCAGGCTCAGAGCAGAGTGTGATCCAAACAGAGCCACTGCTAATTAAACACCTCTAATTAAACACAGAGACACAACCAGTGGTTCTGGAAGTCCCTGAGCCACAGACTGCCGAAAGCTCAGAGAGTCTCCTGGGGGAAAGCTCCACAGCCCTCTCCTGCCCTCACACTCCTCCAGAGGCATCGGCTCACACCCACCGTCCAAGACAGGACGCCGGGTCCACGGACTCAGGCTGGTCACTGTCGGGTCCTTAATGTCCCCCCCCTCCCCATTTCCAGCAGCGTGTGTGGGAGGGCAGCGAGGGAGAAAGTTACATGTGTTCAGTGAGCAGCCCTGACACGGGAGATCGCAAGGTCAGCAGCCCCCCTCTCTGCCGGTAAAAACTAAACCGAATTTGAAATGAAAGACTGTTTATTAAAATTGACATTTCTATGGTGCCTGCCCAGCTGATTAGAAGTAACAGCTGTGAAGCCAGCAGTGAAGAGGCCTGATATCCCAGAAGCTGCAAAAGCACTTTATATCCTGCTTCATTACTGATTTAACAGCCACAGAAAAAGATTTAGAGCCAAGTTTCTGCAGCCTGCAAGGGCCGTGCTGCTCTGCGTAACCACCTGCAGTGCCAGCTGCCTGGCCCCGGCCAAGGGGAGCTTTGTCACTGGCGTCCCGGGCTGGGGCAGATGCCGGGGATGCTCGTGCGAGCGCCTGCGTGTGCAGGGTCCGGCAAGGGTCTGCTGGCAGCTGCAGAAGGTGAAGGTGATCCCCGGCTGCTCCGGGCCGGGCAGCAGAGGATGAAGGTGCTGCTGGTGGCTCCTCAGAGGCAGGGCTGTTCCTCCTAACAGTGATGGTAAAGCTCATTCGGGATGGCTTTCTGTGGCAGAGGAATATTGAATTCATTATACGGCAGGGAAAAACTGAGAGGTTAAAATAAAATGGCAGCAGGTGCATCTAATAAGATTACAAGGTCCCCCTGGGATGTACTGGGAGAGCGGTTTCACTGTGTATTTTAAACCAGACTATACTGTTGAAATCAACAGGATTTTAGTTGCAAAAGGCAAGCTAATTGGCAATTCAATTCATGATTATTCAGGTATAAGGTATAACACAGCCAGAGATGTGCTCAAATAAAATCTGCTTGATCTAAGCTAGGAAGAACAAAGTGGATGTACCTCATGAGTACAAATGTATGAGACCTGAGTATGGAGATACGGGTGGAAGTATACCTTACAGAGATTTCTGTACTGTCATTAAAAAGACATTCCAGTGAAAACAGAATGAAATATATTGTGCTAAAATACCATTTAGATTCGAGGCTTTCTGCTTTAATACCTTGCACAGCCTCAGAGGAGGGGCTAGAAGTGCCAGTATATCACCCTGAACTAACCAAGCTGTTCTCAGATCTGTAGCTTACAGATAACCTTATATAATGAACTGAAACAAACCTTAAACTTTAGTTTAATATATCTGTAAAAAAATTAGAGACAAACTGTAATTCTGCCATGTTGCATCTAAACAGTACCTGCACAGCCACCTTTCAGACGTGCTCATAAGGCAGAACTGACAGTCTGAATGGAGGAGATGCTCCAAAGAACCTACACGACCCTTCAAATAAATCTCTGAATTCCTATTTGAGCCAATCAATCCGGCTCTCCAAGTGTCAGCTGGTAACACACACATCTGTCAGCATCCAAGTGCTGCAGTCACAGGGTAAGCTATATTCACAGCTGGAAACTTAGCTTAGCAATTGCTTACATTTAAGTAAAAGATAACCCTGGATTATGCATTTCACGCAGCAGAGGTTAAAAACGAGACTGGAGCTTGGGTTAATGCCAGTACAATGTTTCTGTCTGACCCCGAGCACATGCAATGTTGCCTTTAGTAATGTTTCCTCTCAGTTCCACCTTCTGTGCTGTCCAGGAAAAACAAGGGAGGGCCCCCACTGCAACTGGGACTCACCTGCACAGCTTGTAGATTCAAAAGGAGTCAGCTTTTACTATCAAAATTCCTATCCCTATTCCCTGTGGGCAGCTTCCAACTTCTGCCTGGGAGCATACACTTGTTCACCTTTATATCATTACATGAGCTTGCATGTTGACAACTGCTATTAATGTCTACAGAGGTATCTAAGCACCCTATGGGATCCTACCAGCCCTTGCAAATCTTCACCTCTAGGGCTCACCTCAGGAATAGAAAGCATCTCTACATGTTTCACCTGAAAAGATGGCAGTAAGGTAGACATTTCAGCTAGCTAAGTAGAAACAATGTGTTTCTCAAACAAGCTCCAGCTGGGCCATCCCAAAAGGCCTGCAACATCAACAGACCTCTTAGTGGGTAATGGATAAGGACGGCTGTTCTCACCGTACTGAAGACCCAACTTCCCAGGGGGCTTAAAGAGATGCGCCCATTTCTGATGGGCAAGGAGCTACTGAATGCAACTGGCACCGGTGCAGGTTTTGCTCGCTTCCGAGCACAGGGCACACATCCTGCCCTCTCTGCTGGCAAGCAGGCACCTTCCTCCAAATCCAGCTGCTCTGACTGAAAAGCTCCCTCTCCCCCACACGGTCCCTACACTTTTCCATCACCTTCTAATGAAAAGTGACAACTCACTCAAATCATCCAGTGCAGAAACTTGCGTAAGTGCTTTCTACTCCACTGCAGTCCAAACAAAAAGGGTTAAATAGTACAAACAGCAAGTCTTTCCTAACCTGCTCCTTTTCACTGAAGCAGGTAAGGGAATATTCACAAGAGCAGCGACACCAAAACACTTGAGCAGAGGAGCAATGAACTCTTCCAGTAACCACAGCATAGTCATTGGCAGCCTGAGCTCCTACCTGCACCCTTCCCCAAAGCGGCAGGATTCAGCTAGACCGAACCATCTAAACCTTGATGTCTAGTTACGACGTGTAAGAAAGAGAGCTTAGCTTAATTTTAGATCTTGGGTAGAATAAGAGGAATGGAAATCAGAAAAACGTGCATATTTCTAATAGTCTGGTGCATCTTTGACAGAGAAGAGAAACCACCACCACCTTCTTTCCTGAGGTATTCCTCAGGTGTGAGCAGTACTGGAAAACCTGCGAGGCTAGCCCTTGACTACACGTGCTCCCTGGAAGTCATCAAGCCCTGCTTCTCCTTCCCAAAAGAAACAAAAGCAGAAGGGGAATTATTTCTGGTACCTCAGAAATGGCACTGCTCGCACAAGACTATCCATCATAAGTGATGTGTGTACAACGTTGCATTAACCTCTTCAGTGCCACCCATCTATCACACCTACAACGCTGCTATTACCTACTAAGATTTCGTTGAAATCTCTACCCGTACATTTCCTAGTGCATCCCTCACAGAAGTGTTAATGAGCAAACTAGACCCCTAGTAAATTCTACAGGAAGATACAAAGAAGATTATTTTTAAATCAAGCGATTAATGAATCGATGATTCAGAAGCACTTCAAGGGGCTAGAAAGTTAACAGAAAGACAACCACACATTTGACTGCAAAAAAGATGCAGATTCTTCTATACTTCCAACCAAGGTTTCCCAGAGCTGTCTGCACAAAGGACTGCTGGTTTAGCTCTCTGGGAGGTACCAGGAACACTGACTTGAGCAACTAGGGTCTCAAGCGGGAATCTGGTCCAATTTTCTGGACAGCCACCATATGAAGCAGTTATCCCTGTATTCAGCAGATGTAACAAACGAAAAAAGACACACCCAGCAGCTGGCCCTGGAGCTGCTGTTTGGAACTGGCAGGAGGAAGAGCTGGGCCCTTTCTCCAGGCCATCTTCCTTTCCCCTCCGACTGGGGACTCCCATGGTCCCTCACCCTCTGGCTTTCCCTCCAGTGAAATCAGAATGACTCCTGTGCCATCAGCCAGAGCTGGTGAGGGATGCCAGTGACTACGCGACGCAAGATGGCACTCAGTGAGGCTATTTGAGGGGCTGCGTCAGGGAGTGGGGACAGCTCACCTTCCCCTTCTTGCATGGGGGCTGCTCGCCTGTGCCAGCCCACAAGATCAATGAACCACTCTGCAGCGTGGGAGTGCAGCTCTCGAGATGACGGTCCTCACTGAACGACACAAGAGCTTCATCACCTCCTCTGGCAAGTGCTTCAGTGCAGGAAATCATCCCTCCCCTATCACTCCACACGGGAACTGCCATTTTTTTCCACCAAGTCAGCAGCTTCCTTAGAACCGAGACCTGCCATGAAATAGGGTGCGGATGCAGATATTTTAATACCATTTTATGATTCTTAACATCTTCACCTCAAAGGCAAGGTGCTTTTTAACTCTGGTTCATTTTTAAACAGCAGGAAATGTAGTTTAATATGTTTTTCAAAAGTGCTAAGAACAGAAAGGGAAAAATATAGGCAATTGGGAGAATAAATGGAACAGGAAACTGAATGTTGTATCTGCAAAACAGTACGTACTTTTCATGCAGAGCTGATTAGCATGAACCAAAGGGTTTAAGAAAGCAAGAAGTACGGTACTAGAGAGAGCAGGATGCCATTGCTAACACAAAGGTCTTTATCCCTAGCGCTTCACGTCCCTTCTTCCTAAGCCTTGGCCCTTTACGTCTTTGTGTCCCAGTTTTCCTAAAAAGGAAATCACAACTGCTTCCTTCTTAATAATTAGGAGGACAGCCCCTGTCACTAACCGGCACTGTCGGCACACCTACCGCTGACCACAGTGGGGGATCTGGGCCAGGAGGGCTTCCCGAGCTTGGCCCTACTGTGTAGGAAGCATGCTGAAATCCTTGCGCTTCCCTGCAGCATGCAAACTCGCTCATCTTCAGTCTGACAGTTAGCTTTCAAGCACTGACGGATGAAGCTGGGGCTGTGTCCATCCCACTGCACTTCCACAGCGGGCTACCTGTGTGGTAGGGAGAGCTTCACTGCTGGAAAAGCCTCTCTTGCACGGCTGCAGTCCATTAAGGCAAACTGCAGTCTGTGCCAGTTCACCTTAATGTGCTGGGCTGTGAGCTATGGCAGCTCAGGAGCTGATTCAAAAATGATTAAGCTGCTCTCGCTGCAAGGGGAGCTACTTCAGACCAGGGGTGGATGACAGCTGGGCACAGCAACTTCCTCCACTGCTGCACGTTAACTCACGAACATCTGTGGGCCAAGGCCCTGAGAAGGAAGGAGGGTCACCGAGGGACTTCACAGGTCACGGGCTGTTTTAATACAGACCCCGTCAAGTACATACGTGTGTGTGGCACATATGTGTGTATGGCCATGTGCCATCTCTTTGCGGGTTTGCTGCCATACACCTTATCCCATTCCCAGCCACATACAGGGCTTGTAGCCCATAAACTAATTTTTCCTCACTGTTGCAAATGCTTGTGTGTTCACCGCAACTTTTTAGAGAGAGGGAGGAGTGCCTGTAGAACATGGAAAGGGTAAACCAAAGAGGGAAGGATGCTGCTGGCTCCGAATGCCATGCCCTGGGCCTGGCACTTCAGCACCTGGGAGCCAGCAGCAGGAGGGTGTGCGGCGGGCACACGTTTATCCTCTCTTCTCAGCACAGAGAATCTGCTGGAAACAGCACAAGCAACTTGTCCGGGAGACTCCAGCTGCCAGTCAGCCACGCTGGCTGCACTCCTTTGTTTCTCAGTCTTTCTCTTTGGGCCCTGCACAGAGGGAGGCTGAAGCGTGTGCTCAGCAGCTGGGCTCCATGCCCACAAAGAAAGAAGGGAAGGAGATGTCTGAAATACTGGCAGAGCAGCTTGTTTGCAGCAAGGAAAAGAGGCAATGTCAGCTCCGGCGACTGCACTGGAAATGGAAGCAGGCTTCCCCTTAACCAGCAAAATAAGTGGGTGCCGCAGAATCAAATCGCGCGGTTGTATTTCAAAACTAACAGGTATCACGACTGAACGGCCCTTAACAGCAATGCATGACTCGCCAGCAAGGCAGCAGGCACAGGCTCATACAGAGAGCCAGCAGCAGCCCTGCGAGATGCTGTGAGCCAGCATGTTGCTGGGTCCTACAGCAGCGGCTCTCATCTCTGTACTGATTTTACTTTATATATAATTTACATGTTTATTCTTAGTTGCAGCTATGCCCCCAAAACTACTCAGACCACTGGAGTTCAACAAACGGTTAAGAAAAGATCATTTCGATAGCAGCAGTTAACAGATATATATTAAATACAATAATAACTACACCCCACTGCTTCTACCGTGAAAATGAAGGGGTGAATTAAGAAGCGCCCTCTTCATTTGGTTTGTGGCTGGTGGTTGCTCCTGTAGTGCTGCTTTGGAGCCCTGTTATTTTATTATCATCGTCTTTATGACTGCCCAGGGAAAGAGCAATCGCAGCTTTGCAGCTTCCCAGAGCAGCTGTCCTCCTGCATCGCTGCAGCCGGCAAGCTGACACCAGACCCCGGCGTTACGCTTTTTATGGCCATTCCACTTCTAATCGGAGCGACAAGGAGCATGCAGAGTCATGCACCGACCCAAGGAGATATTAGCTAATTGAAATTGTGCCGCCAGTGCACTAAATGCTAGTCACTTAAATCAATCTCTTGCTTCTTCCTCTCACCTCCATCTCATGCTCTCCACCTTCCCCACGCCTCCATCCTTCCCTNCGTCTGACTCCTAATCCCTCCAGGGCGATTAAAGCAGGACCAACAACAAAGGGAAGGTGACAGGAAACCCTATTATTTATCCTCGGCAGCACATTCTCCCTTTGGGCTTGCAGCACCCACCCCTGCTGCAGGTAGCTGCCCCCGAGGCCGGGGGGCTGATGGTCCCCGCCAGCTGGGGTACCTGGGGTGCTGCGCAGTTGCAGTGGGCGCCTTCCCCCCTCCCTGCACCTAAGAGGCACTCGTCTTTCTCAGAGCAATTACCACGAATGATTTATGTGGCCAGTCAAGAGGGCCTGCCAGGGTTCTTATTTCATCTCTGAAAAAAGGAACTCTGCTGGAATTTTATCAGGGAGCTTGGATTAAATTGACAGCTGCCTTTTGTTTTGTTTTTAAAGACCTTCCCTTCGGAGCCCGGCATTCTGCCTGGATCTGGGGGGGAATCCAACACCACGCAAAGGGTACGAGCCCCTCCTGTAAGAGAAAAATCCATTTTCTTCTCTCCATATACATTTTAAGTGAGGCCGTTTTTAAGGCGCTGACATCTGAGAATAATCCCCACTCCCACCAACTTGCAACAGCATTTTATTTCACTTCACTGAAGCTACCGAGGCAACAGCTTTTCCTCCCTGGTACAAGTGTCTGTTAGGCTGACGGAGGGAAAGGATGGAGTCTCCATCTCAACAAGAGCACAGTCACGGAATTCAGTTTAAAATGCTGCTGGCCCCACCGCACACAAAGCCTCCCACGTACGGTCCCGCAGCCAGGCACGCAAACACACCAAGGCACACCGATGCACGGGGAGAGATGTGTGCAGACAGACAGGCAGACGCGCTGGGAGATGTACATACTGAAAGCCAGGACTGCGCAGGGAGGCAGATGCCGGCACATTGGCTGACTCAGAGAGACCCGTGCAGCCAGCAAGGCGCAGGCAGACATGCCGGGACACACCGGAGCAGAACCCGTATGGAGCACGCAGGCAAACACAAGCCGAAGCAAGGCGCACACACGAGAGCCATGCCAACAGGCATGCAGCTACCGACAAAAATCGCACAGCACAAAAACGTGCCAACAAAGGCAAACGCAAAAGGAAGAGACAGACACACAGACAGAGCTGATTAAAACTTCAGGCTCTGCCAACAGCGAGAGGTATTAACTCGTATTTAACAAAGTCAGCTGCCTCTTCCCTTCCTTCGCTTAGTGGCTGGTTCTTGCACACCCTTTGAACATCTTTGAAAGCATTTGTTCTCTAGATAACACGATTTGGGCTTTGTGTATATATATATTTGTGAGGCAAAGTCTAACATGAGGACATAAAATTATTGAAGATGCCAGCGGAGATTACAGCATCAATGCTGAGAGGTCTAGATTTGCGTGTATTGCCTTCAAAACAATCCTGGGCTTGATACAAAGCAGCATCTTTCTCTGTACCGCAGGGTGGGAGGGGGGAGAAGGGTATGTTAATTTTGTATAAAAAAAAGGTGAAAAAGATTACAAAGTAGAGAAGAGCAGTCCAATAACAACACTAAAAAGGTGACAGAAAGAGGATGCAGGGCGGTATAGTTCACACAAAGGAGAGGCGTGTCTCACTGCAAAGGACTCTGTCAACCTGAAATCCAGGCATTTCCCAGACACAAGTTTAAAGTATTTTCAACAAATTCACCTACCCAGATGCCTGCTCTAGCTTCTGGTTTTTTCTACTGACATTTTCATACTTTCAGATGATTCTCTGCCTGCCATCACTTCACAGAAGAGCTAAACATGCATTTGGGGGAACGAACCAACTACATAGAAAAAACACAGACACCAACTACACACGTGTGGTGCTAAGTCCACCAAGACATTAGACAAGAGAAAAAGAAAAAACACTGTTTTCCCTCATACTTTCTCCTCTTAACACCTTAGGTTTTGCCATCAACAACAGTGACCCTAATCGATTTCAGAAGAAAAGATATTTTAAAGCCAGTTGGCATCCCTTTGAGATGCAAAACCTTTAAGATCCATTTGTTTCTTGCTACTCTGCCCACTCAAACTGCTGTGCACCCTCCAGGCACAGGCATCAGAAGCATGGCTCAGCTAGATAGGGCCAGACTGGGGCAAGACAGTCCTTCCTTTCAGAGACATTTTTTGCTCTTCAGCTTCTACCAGAGTTCACCAGACTGCTATAGCCACACACTGCAATGCAAACTGTCTTGCTGGGTCTACTTGCCTGGGCGCCTGCCTGTTTAGGGACACTCAGGAACAGCCGGGCAAAACTAATTTTGTATTTTAATGCTCAGACAGCAAAGCACGTTAAACCCCCCACGAATGCTCTTACGTGCAAAGAAAGTGGCCACGGATCAGAAATTCTCCACGGTGGGCCCAAGATGAATCACAGCACTTAACGCTGAATCCAAAAAAGCTGCACTTCGTGTTGCTACTTCACGTATTACAAAATGGCCACATTTTGTTACTTACTCCTTCCTGGCTCCCATGACTACTTTTCCCCTAAGTGGGCACGTTTACAGAAGCTTAAGAGCTTCCAGCTCCCGTGCCCTGGCTTCGCTCTCCCAGCTATAGGCTTTCTGCCTGTCCCCGGACAAACCTGGTACTGGAAAAGCAATACGGAAGAAGGGCCAAGAAAGCAAAAGAGAACACAGCCTCTCTGCAAAGTGGCAACACACCTTTGTCAAGTCCCTGCCTCGGCTGCACTGGCTTCTCTAGCTTCTCAATGGCATGATAACGAACGGCGCAGCTACAGCTGTATGGCACGCTGGATGATGTGCAGATGCATCTTCTTCAGCTGTTGCTGGGGGGAAATAACGGGTGACAGAGCCAGGGCATTCTTTGGACTTGTAGAGGGAAGAGGAAAACAAAATCAATGTAAGAAGCCAGTGGAAGTTGACTGCTGTGGATCTGTCCCTTATCACACCCTCAGTAAATATGCTCACCGCACCAGGCCCTTTGGTTGGCCGTGTGAGATGCTGGGAGCACCGTTACCCTGGTCAAAGCAGCACACTCAGCAGTGGCACCCGAATCCTAGCCCTGCTCTCAAAGCTAACACGAGAGCAGTCACATCTCAGAGCCTGAGGAAAAGTGGTGGATTTTTCCAAGCTCTTAGCATCTCTGACCGATAAAGATATTGCTGCTCTCAGGACTCGCATCCCTGACAAATCAGGCTACTTATACATAGACAGCTATCTAACATTGGAGACCTGTGTTTGAAAACATGAGTATCCATCATCTGCTGCAGAACAGTTGCCACCTAAGCGTGCAGCTGGCAGGGGCACTCTGTTCTCCTCTTGAAGTCGGGGTGAACACTTTGGCGTTCAAAGACCAAGCTAGCATCTTCACCAGTGATCTCTTAAAGATCTCACCAAGAACAGTCACTCCTCCCTGCCTCTTGTCACATCACTTGGATAAAGGAGGAGAGCTGGATACTCTGTTAAACGAAGAGGGTTATGTTAATTTAATGCTAATTAGGTGCATCCATACAGCCCTGCTGCAGAATGACTTCCCTCTGCCCAGGCCTTCTCCACACTGCAGGAAGGATGACAGGGGGAGGCGACAAGGGGAGCACAGCGAGGATGACAAGTATAACGCGGGGAGTCCAGCATCACCAAGAGAAAGAACGAACCCCTGTTACCTTCGGTGGGCTTTGCACTGTTTGTGGCTCAGTCCCCTCCCAGTGCAACCCTTTGCAAGGCTGCCAAGCTCTCAGCCCCAGAAATAGCATGTCAGGCAGCAGAAAAACCAGAGGGGAGGGGGAGATGCAGATAAAAATAGAGAGAAATGTTGATTGCATTGTTACTGCTTCAATTAAGCTCAGACACTTCAGCCTGATGAGTCAACAGCAATGACAAGAGGGCACAGAAAACAAGAGCAACTGCAATGCAAAACCAGTTTACCAGTCCCATTAATGTGGAAGGCACTAAACTCCCAAACCAGCTACTTTGATAGGGAAAGGAGGAACAGCTCTGACATTGTCCCCTCCGCGCAAGTCTGACAACAGCAGCAGAAACAACAAAAAGGCACAGAGTTAATAATGACCGAGCAGCGAGAGCTGATGGCTCTGTAAAAGAGCGGCCCTCAACAGCCCAGCGTGCAGCAGTGGGGCAGTAAAAGCGGGGCGTTAGAGGCCAGCTCGGCTTGTTCAAATGAAGCCATTGTATTCTCCAGGGGCTTAAATCACACTTGTGATGCTTTGTGCGTTTCTTCAGAGGCGGAGGAGACAGGGAAGTAACAGATGGATATAATTACAGGGACCAAGGCACAGTCCCCTCTCCACCACCCCGTGCGATGCACATTTTCTCTACAGGAACAGACTGCCCTGCACCCCCGTGAGCGGGGCTGATCCTACCCCCTCCCCACACATCACTGCTGCTGGGAGCTGACAGGGCAGGGATTTTGGTCAAGGCGGAGGCGCAAACGCAACATGTGCTGAGTGAGGGGGAGGACCAGGAGCGCTTCGGGACAAGAGGTTTCCATGGGAGGGCACTGCGGTGGGGTGGGAGCAGCCACCAGCTGCCCCGATCGGTCCCTCTCTGCAGCTCTGCATGGCAGAGGACAGGCATGGGGCTGAGGCAGGAGACAGCAGGGGGGAAGGCAGGCAAAAAACTCTCAAATGACCTTTGGACTAAGAAATTACTGTTGTCATTGTCTGTGTCACCCACTACGTAAAGTTGTCTCTGAAAAGAAGCAGTTGGTCACAACTTCAAACAGCTTGCCTCTCGGCCTTGCCACACCACACCCTGGGAAATGTTCACCTCTCTCTGTGAAGTAGTTTACAACACATATAACATCAGCATTTATTGCACTGTCTGCCAGCGCTCCTCCTTCAACCATCCCCATCAAAGGGATGCTGAGGAGGTCACGTATGGGACTGCTTACGACCAGCAGCAGTTCCATAAAGCTCTGCTCCACAGCCTGGGCTGCCCAGGTTATCCCACCACGTCCCAACACAGGCGCTCACCCCACCCTTGTCCTCTCAGTGTAACGTAATGGTCTTACACATAAAGGTTTTCTTAGCCCAGTATCCCATCTCTGAGAGTAGCCAGCCACGAATGCTTCGGGAAAGCGTAAAAGGAACAAGGACAAATATACAGCAAGCCTTCCCCTGGGATCCCTCCCAGCTTCCAGCAATCAGAGGATTAGGAGCATCCTGTGCTAGAGACTGCGTCGATCTAGCACACTCTTGTTCTTAACTGCAAACCTCTCCTTCGTGCGTTTATCCAACTCCTTTTACATGCAGCCTTTGCAACAGCAAGCAGCAGGGAATTCTGCACATTAAATAGATGTTGTGCAGAAAACAAAACAAAACAAAAAAAATGTCCTTTTGCTTTAAACCTGCTGCCCACTCCTGTGCTGCTGGAGTGCTCCAGAGACACTACAAATCTCATGCTCTTTTTCCTTGACAGTGGGGAGACCTCACGGTTGGGGCTGTTCCCTGGGTACCCAGCTGCCTCCTGAAGTTCACGTATGTACCCTTTACTGAACAGTTTTTCAAGCAGTTCCCACCTGTCTGTAGCCATCGATTGTGGCAGGGATGCACAATTATAAGGCAACGCTACGCTTAGGTTAAAAAGGTCCCTTTTCAGGCTAGAGGCCCATTAATTTGCATGGTTCAGACTTGCTGTGCCCACCAGTGTTTGAGAAAGCAAAGTGCCAAGCAGCACCTCCAGCTACCTGTGGCTCCTTTGCCCTGGGGAGGAGATGCCCAGCTGATGTGGGCTTGACTGGGGTGGCATTTAGCAGCAGTCTGGAAAGGGGCTTCCTTGCCTAGCGTGGCACAGCCTGTCCACCACCAACCACCCCCACCCCAAAACACCTGCAGAGAGTGCCAGGCTTTATGAGCTGGAACACTGGCAGTTTAACACCACTTAGCTGAGCTGGGCTAGATGCTGGTGCAGGAGAAAGGAAATGCTGACCTACTGCGAGCCTGGGTGCTCCACAAGTGCACCTGGGAATTGCGCTTTACCTTCTCAACTGGGGCAGCATCTGAGTGAAAGGGAGCTGCTGAAAGGAAAATTAGTACACCTGGAAACACGCGGTAGCACCTTGGGTGAAAAACTGGATACCCTGCTGCACGGTGGGGATACAGTTATCCGCTTCTGAGACATGAACCTGCCAGAGAGGAAAAGGGCTGGCACAGGATTAGAGCAAGTAAAGTTCGAAAGTCCTTAGATCCTGTGTTTGCACATGCACGGGGCCAGATCCAAGGTTCACAGTCTTTCTGGTAGCTATTCATCAAAACATTTGCACTGCCAGTTTAGACAACATTTGTTAAAATCTATGTTTAGTTTGCAAGGCTCATGCCAGACTGTCCAAATAAATGACCCACCAAATTAATCTCTTTTCCTAATGTTATCTCCCGATATTTAGGATGACTTCATGCCAGACACCTTGCTAAAGAGACAAGAGTTGGGCTGGGGGAGGAGCGGAGAGAGGGCTGCTCAGGGGAAGAGCCCAGCCAATATTCATTCCGTTTCACTCCCCTGTGAGTCCCTTTCCATCACACCACTGAGCACAACACAATTAGTGAAAAGGGCCCATTTTTCCTCCAGGAACCAAGGTCCCAAAAAGGTACAGCTTCAACATCATTAGCAGTTCATCTTCTTAAACCTCCGGGCAGCCCCTAGGCAGATCCCCTCATGCAAACCCCACACCCCTCCCCCTTTTTGGTGTCTGCTTATCAAACTAATGAAGCACATCTAGACTGAAAGGTCTTGGGGTAGAAGACAGCAGCTTAACCATGATTCAGTACATGTCCTTTCCCCTCCTCCTCTTTAACAAATAAACCAAGCAGAATTTCCTACACTTAAATGGAAGGGAGGAGGAAGGAAGGAGGGTAAGGGGAGGGAGACAGTAAATCCCTGCAGAAGGAGATGTCTGTTTACTTTCTTTGACTGAGCACTTGCATATTAAAAAGGCTCGGCTCCTTAGCGGACAGGATTTATCAGTGCCACATTTTCTACTTGATAGGGCAGAGCTGGCGATGCCTGCTCCAGGTAGCCAGAGAATAAAACAACTTCTTGTGACCTTCCCCTTGCCCTTCTCCGAGTCCACTCCACGCAGGAGAGCCGGCGGATGATGCAGAGGGAGCTGAAAGCCAAGAGCTGTGCGGTGGGGAAGGATGCTTCGCATGCTATAGTCCTAAAACAAGAACACCACTGCAAAAGCAATGAAAGCACAACAAGGCTCCATTAGCTTTTTTCCATTCAGTGATATCCGGAACGGCAATTTCCAGCTTTAGGTAAAAACACATAAACATCTTTCATCGTGTCACTGACCTAAATATAGATGATTACTTCAAGGCAAGTGAAAAAAAAGAGGAGGAAAAAAGAGCCCTATTCTTATACCTTCAAAAGCTACGAAGCCCTACAAGCAGACTGCAGTAAAGAGGAGCAATAGATAACCAGTCAGATGTGAAGAAAGAGAGAGAGAAATGCATGTTCTTGAATGATTGTCCTGATGGACCATTATCCTGCGCCCCGCATTCATCCGCCCAGCGACACAAGCCTCCTCTGTGCCCGCCCGCGCGCTCGGCTGGCTCCTGGGCTGCCTCCTCCTGGCACCGGCACCCGCACCCTTTTCTCTGCTGCCAGTGCAGCACAGCACAGCAAGCAGGACCTTTGCTTTGGCATAAAGCCTCCAGATTCACATTAACCCCATCTTAGCCAGGCTACTCTGCTGCCCTAAAGGGTCAGGCCACGTTTTTCAAAGGGACATAAAGCTGCCCTCGGATCTAAGGGCACACTTTTGAACATGTCAAAGATACACAAGACCCCAAGTCCAGCCAGCCTTCAGTAGCACTTGAGCACCAACCTAACTAAGAGCACTTGAGCATGTTTTCTCCTGGGTCACCCTCACACCAAAGCAAGGTTGCACTCCTCTTGTCAAGGATAAGTGGTTTTTCTCACAGTACCTGTGCTGGTTTGCAGCAGCAGTCCCTGCCACCGCAGTGCCAGGGACCCCACCACTAATTAACAAGCTGGAGGGTCCCTGTATAGGAACACACACACTGCCAACCTGGCAGCATGGGGATGTGCAGGCAAGCTCTTCCCACTAACACAACCAAACACTAAATATCAGTGACAAGTCATGATCTCCACATTTAATGCACATCCTACCATTCAGAACCACAGAATCACACTATGACCCTCACTGGTACATGCTGGGGACAGAATTAGGTACTTAATTGCCCCCTGCCTCAGTTTACCCCTGTACATAAATGGTACATCAGCAGCATATACAGAAAAACTACCATCTTGGGATGGTGTGTGAACTAAGTCATAGGGGTTTGCAAAGACATCCGTGCATATTGGTGATAACCTGCTGTTCATTTTAAATCAAGTAACATACACTTAAATACTATGTGCTATGAGTCACAGCTGTTGTCAGAGTTTCAACTCAGTCTTCATTCTGCTGGGTCAGCAGGAGCTTTGCCCACAAAAGGACTTCAGGAGCAAGAAAGCTATAGTTTACATAGTAGAAAATTATTCTTGTCAAATAAACTCAATATTCTTTCAAAAAGAGTTTAGTAGGGATACCTCATTGTCGTAAGCACTTGCTGCTGTACAGTATCTTCCCAAGTGCTGTGCAATTGCCTGCTGCTGAGGGACTGGTGAGCCACTTTGAGTTGAGGCTGCCTGAGACTGCCTTCATTTAGACCCAAGCAGAAACTCCCTCTTGCTGCCTAACACTAGACCATCCTGCATTTGCAGCACTACGCTTGGTTCTTCTGAGACAAGGCAAAGGAAAAGCTCAATCGATCTATTGTACCTGCTTTGAAATCTTACTGTATTGGAAAGACTTAACAAACCGTAAGTTGTGTCTCTCGAAAGGCAGGGACCAGATGAAACCAGCCAAAAATACATGCACATATCAACCTCATCACAGACCAACCATGCAGACTACAATGTTGACTGAAACCCAAGGAACCCACAGGATCCTTTTTTAAACAAGTTTGAAAAATAGTAACAAATGATAATTTTTTCTCTCCCATTAACGTGGGTTAAGACTAATTTCCATCAATGCAGGCGAGATCAACATGTGGATTTGAGTGTCAAAAGGAAAAAAAACCAAAACCCCAAAAAAGAAGCTGGAAGCGGTTGCTCAGGGAAGTCCTCCCCAGCAGACACCAGGTTTGCAGGGAACCAGCCCTAGCACCACTTAATGGAAATCTGCCTGCAGACATCTACGGCTCCACCGGAGAGTGACACCCACACGCTCAATCCTGTTTGCAGATCTTCGGGTCAGTCGGTTTAGCGAGGTCGCAGGCCTGGGCTGCACTCTTATGCCTTCCTCTCTTGACTGTCTATTTGCTACGCAGAAATAAGCAGTGACCAAAAATAGCAGCACAACAAAACCAACGTGGCATCAGACAGCAAGTCACCCGTGGTAACTGCACAAATCTTTCTCCTCAGGAGACTGGTTCAAATGTGGGTTGTGCCACAAGTGAAATTGAAGCCAATGCTTTATTCTGGTCTTGTTTCGTCCAAAAGACCCCAGAACTAGTCCCGGGTGGGACTGGCACCCTTCCAAGGGCCCCTGGCCAAATGCAGACATAGGTGTCTCCTGCTGGGCCCCCCAGGTTTGCTGGAATCCTAGAGCCAGAGAGAAATAGAGCAAGCGGTGGCTTGCAGTTTAGCTGCCCAGAGCCATTCTTGCCCCCCACTTTCCTAAGCACTGGAATGGAAACAATATTAAATGGTTTTGTGAAACTTTACAATATCACTACAGATGATAAAATATGCTGCACTGTAAGTGTTGGGAAGTCCTGGGAATCACTGGGCCTCTTCCATGGAGGGCCCATGTTTTGTGAAGAGTCTCTCAACTACCATTTCTCTTTGTGATGCCACTTTCAACCACCATTTATTTCAACTGAGAGATGAAGGCTACAAACAGTGTTGAAACCCCATATTCTTTGTCTCACAAAATACCTACTGCTTAAACTGTCAGAGGAAATGAAAAGCCACACTCTCAACTCCATAACAAAATTTGCTTTTTTTTTTTTCCTCAGAAATACACAAATATTCTTGCAGAACAGGCTACTTCTCACCCTTCATAACGTGGTCTTTGACACAGAGCAATCCACACAGTACCATGTTTGTAAAATTTGCTGCCAGCCTGAGATGCCTCAGAAGACTTCTCCAACACTGTCAATGCTGTGCACATGCCTAGCTGACCTGAATGTAAAGACTACTAAAAAAGCTCTGGTGCCCTCCATGATGGGTGCATGCAGGGCTGGTAGGTTCTGTGCTTCCTGACTTTCAAGCCAGTGTGGGAGTTGCTCAGTGCACGTGTCCACGCAAGTCCTTATGAGCACGTGGTGCGGTAGAGAAACCCCCTGCATGAGGGATTTGCTTCTGAGGGCTGGCACCAACTGGATTGCTATTTCTCTCATGTTTCACTATGGCTCTTCTTTCTAAGTATGCATGAAGCTGCAGATCAACCCCAAATGCCTGTGCCCTTTGAAATATTTAATCAACCAGTCCATGGGTTGAAGAGAAGAGCCAAAGACGGCACCAGGCCAGTGCCTTGTCCACAGTGTTAATCATTGCAGAGGATTATTCTGAGTTAACGATACTGTTCTCTGAGGTCTAACATATCCAGCGTATTTACACTCTGCTTTCCATTATCATGCTACTTAGCCTCTTTATCGTCTTAGCTTGAGGTAAAACCTAGCTCCTCCCTACAGAAAAGACCTGCTTTTTACCATCATTATTGAATGTATCTCACCACCGTTAACACTCAGAAGATGTGCAATCTTAAGTTAAGCTTGCTGGGTCAAAATCAGGGGAACTAATGGGAACCTTGTCATCAAAACTGCCCTGGGGAAACAATGCGGCTCTTCAGGAAATTTGTGTGAAAATAAACCGTAAATGCACACAAGCATACAAACACACACACACAGAGGGACTGCATACGCAATTTGACTATTAGTGCCCAGATACACAAACTTGTGTACAATGAAAACACCCAGAGGCACCAAGAACACAAGCATGTCTTTTCTTTAAATATCCTCCCTGTTTGTGCCACCATTAGGTTTCTGCCACAGCAGCAGCTAAAGCAGCACAGCTGGAGAGCTGCAAGTGGTAAGATGTACAGGATTCAGGCGCTGCATGGACACATTCAACTAAAGGAATGGAAAACCTGCATAGATATAGCCTGAAAACATGTCTGAAGAATATTAAGGGGGGAGACTTCCATGAATTAGAGTTACCCAGTTTCTGTACCCGACAGAGACAAGCGTGCTCTACAAAATGAGAATCTGGAAGTCAGGTCCCGTTTTTGCCCCTTCTAAGTTTGGACTGGTGTTTGGATAGCAGTTCCTAGCTGAGTCAGACAGACATCTTTCTGAGAGTGCCGCATTTGTTGTTAGCTTCTGTGAATTATCACGTTGTAATCAGTCCAATAGCCCATCTCTTATCTAAAATGTAAATACTAATTTGAGGGCTCAGGGAGAACACAGCTATTTTATTTTCAGTTAAAAAAAAAGAAAAAAAGAAAGGAGGAGGCCTGGCATCATAACAGTAATTTATGATTTTACTGGTGTATTATCATCGGGTAACAAGAGCAACTTGAAACTGCCAATTATCTCATAAGAGGGGTATCACCTTTTCTATTTTTAATGACTCCATCGATAAATGCAGGTTCTGCTTGCTAACACTCCGTCACATAATCAGTGGCCTTACAGCAGCAGAGACGAGTGCATGAGAAAGAGAGAAAAACAAGCCCGCAAACACACAAACACTTGATGTGAGCTAAGCCCTTGGCTCGGCAACACAGAGAGAGGGGAGGGGGCCGAGGGGGCTGGGAGGAATCGCCCGGAGCAGTCGGCAGGTCACACACACAGAGTGTGCAACAGCAAACTCAGTTTACAAAGAGACATCTGTTCCATTACTTCGATGCATTGTGGCTAATTACATCCTGGCCCGTCTGTGAAATGACAGCCACTTATTCTCCAGTGAACCGTAAAATCTGTACATGTTCGATGTGGGCAGTGGGGAGTAAGAGGAGTGCAGGGGAGTAGGGGAGGGGGAAGGATGGAGAGGGGAGAATGGGAGAACAGCACAGGCGAAGCACCAGGAAAATGTACCATGTCTCTCCTACCAGTTCAGTGTCAGAGTCGGCAAAGGGCAAGCGAAAGCAAGCTGCTCTGGAAGAAAGGCCCTAACAAAGCACTGCCATTTTGAGGCAGGGCTGCAATGCCTGCTCTAACCCAAAGCTCCTCACTTCCCATCTTTGCCTGTGCAGGGGGAGCGAGATGGTGCCAGCAGCAGAAATTACACCGGACCTGCATCCGTGTGCTTTACTTGCAGATTTCTACAGCATTTCTGCCGTTGCTGTTTGTATCTGCCTTACCTGCTGGTCTTACAGCTTTGTTAGAGGCTATTCTCCTATACACCAATTTAATTTTAGACTTGGATGAATTAAAACCAAGGACTTCTCATCTCCCACCACCTCCCACAGATTTTTAGAAATCTGAAGGAAGCTGCAAGAAAATGAATCTCGCCTCAACTTTTCTACATAACAAAATGGGCCTTGCATTCAATCGTGATTGCAAGCCACTGAGTCAGATAACGCAAGGCAAATCATATTTCCAGACCTAGAGTATATAAGCCAAGGTATGTCATTCAGCACCATACTGGTTAACAAGGGTTAAATCCTGATCCTAGTAGGTCTGTCAAAAAAAATGCAAACCTTTCAGTAAAGGTGGGTTAAACATCAAATGAGCCAAAGGCTGCAAAGGTTTGAAAGTAACTTTTGTTAGGGGAATAGTGGCTTTGCTTGATGCTAGCGCAGAGCTCTCGCAGCAGCGGCTCTACCAGCAGCTATCGGCTGGTGACTTCTGATCCTGTGTCCAGCCACAATCCCCGCTGCACAGACTTCTGCAAAATTTCGTGTTTCAGTGACTCTGGTGAACAGAGCGCTGGGATGGTGAAAGTAGCCGGTCAAACTGTTAAGGTGGCAATTAAAACAACATGGCTATGTGGTTAAGAGGGGGGACAGACTAGAAATAAAGACTGGCTGTTCAATGACAACTGACCAGCTCTGAAACCAGGAACACTGCTTTTGTTCCAGGATTTCTGGGTAAAAGCATCACTTCTCCATTAATGCAATCACAGCTCATGGATTTGGGCAGAATTTGCTCAGTGCGATGAACTGCTCACTCCCAAAATATAAGCAAAACTAAGTGCACAAGGGAGGAGGGTAAGGAGGATTGCTCATATCATCTACAAGCCGAAGCTGTAGAAATCTGATGAGGTCTAAAAACAGTATTGCAACAGCCAAACTAAAGAAAGCTAGGATGCTTTGGGATGGGATTTCTTCTTGCATTTGGCTGTGGGCTAAAGGGACATATTAATCCATCTGGGTCCCCGACTGTACCATATCCTGCAGGTGTTATGGCCATTCAAGATGGTCAGATCTAGAGGGGAAGAAAAATACAATTAATCTATGTTCACTTATATGATACACAAACAGATGCAGAAAAAGGGAAGCACTGTAGGCAGCTGGTTTGTGTTCACAACTTAAAGCAAAAGCACCTGAGGCTGAAGCATCAGGAAGAGTAGTGTGAGCATGATGGGTTTGCTCCAACTTTATAACCGCCCTCTGTAGCTGTTGGCAAACCAATATAACAGGGAGAAAAAAGAATCGGGACCTAGCATTCCTGCCAGGCTGGGAGTAAAAGTCACTGGAAAATTTAATGGATTTTTCATTAAAACGTTCACCACTTCCTCCAACTTTTGCTCTGCATTCTGTGGTTTCTGTTTTAATCCTCCTTTCCTGACAAAGGCTTCAACACTTCTTAAGGCCAGAATGAATATTTACAGTCAGCTTGCTCGTGAAACGCAGGTCACAGACTCTCTGGCAGTAACCTATGCACGATGCTTGTAATGTCTGGTTGTGGTCAAGCAGGGATCCTCCTTGCAGAGAGCCCTGTGCTCTGCCTGGGGCAACGCCAGCTGTGGGCCTGTTGCTGGGATGTGAGGGTGCTGGAAGAGCGGTGTCTCCAGGCCAACCTCCCTCTCCTGCATGAAGGCAGCAGCAATGGCACCATAGCTCTGTGTGGAGTAGAGAGGTGTCTTCGTAACGGATAGGGTGACTGGCCAGGGTTTTGAAGGGTTTCTCCATGGGTAGATGCCTACACCTTTGAGCTCTGCTAGTGGTTGGCATATACCATAGTTTGTGAAACTCAGAGGTAAAGCACAGCTCTTCCAAAGCACCTGCTTTGACTGACAGATTCAAAGCAAGGGGCTCAGTATCACTGTACTTCACAAAACCTGAAAAGCTATTGAAAGGCATCTGGGCAGCTGAACGGTGTCAGTCTAACTCATAATGGATGATACATCCCTCTTACCAATTTCACTGCAGAACAGGCAATCGGAGAAGGCAAACCAAGGGGAAGGAGAGAGCTGAGTGAGCTGAATTCAATCTTGCAATGGGTTCCTCTGCTGGAACAGCTGGTGCTTAGTCTATGGATAAATACAGGATTTCATTTTCCATGGACATCAGGCTGCCTTTCCTCACCAGCACTAAACTCAGCCTCACAAAAGAAAAGATTAACAGAAAAAGAAGCTCACAGTGTGTAACTCTACAAAGAGCTTACAGGAAGGATTTTGTAGTAAATTAATACCACCAGCAACCATATAGTTCACAGAAGCTCACAACCTTTTGGTGTAAACTGTGATTTAGTTGGCTAACACATTAGGTGTAAGATCCAGCAACCTCAATTATGCTCTTCATTCCCTGCTTGTGCAGAGGGAACCTCCTCCCCACACTGCCTTAATGATGAACTTAGTTTCAGCCATGTTTTTGTTGTACGTATTGACCCATCACTTCTGATCATTCATCTGGGCGTGATGGTCTGCACAGCGTCTTAGCCTGCTCTTGTGTCTGAAGCCTAAATGTTTTACAGTAGGTTATCACAAGTTCAACTTAATGAGAATCAAGAAAGCGTATCAGGTGGAGGCCCAGGGTTGATCCTGAGTTCATTCTGACCTGAAAAGATTAAAAGATATATTCCCCCTCCTCTATTTTATTTTTCACTTGCCTTTCACATTGTATATGGACACCCAAGGAGAGTTTCTCCTCTCTTCTCCAGCAAAAGCTATGACAACTGGAGAAGAGCAAATGGGTGACATCACAGGAGTCAAAAGTGAAAAATGAAGCAATGGGAGAAGGCAGGGTTTTTAATCATTCCATTTAAAATGCTGCTTCCCCCTGAGTTTGTGTGGTGTGAATTCTTGCTCATATCTATTTCAATAAGGAATGAAAAATTTGTAACAAAGGACATCTGTTCTGTAAATGCAAAGCTTCCAGCTCTTCAATAAAGATGAAAAAAAAGTCTTTGAGACTTTCAGGAGTTTCTCTGTCAGAAAGCAGAGATATCCTTGAGGCCTATACGGCAAAGTGAAATCTACCTGCTCTCTTTCAGAATCCGTCCCTTCTTTCCCTACTGTTGCCTGACGTGAAAGCCTTTTTAAGCCATTTTCCCCAACTGTAAAATAAAGGTGACCAGCACAGGGTTTCAAAGATATGGCTCTATGCTTCCTCTTAGGTAAATTCTTCAAAGGCAAGGAAGGCATGACTTTGCAAAAGCTGAAAGCATTCCCAATCAGCAGCTGGAAAGAGCAAAGTGCCAAAATCCTCCCGTGAGAACCTGCCCTGTTCACAGAGAGATGCCACCGTTGCGAGCCCTCCTGGTTATACCCCCCAGATTTCCTGAGCTGATGACGCTTATCCCTAAAGTAGGGCAGATGCATGCGCCGATTTTTCTTAGGGGAGAAGACAGCAAGCCAACTGCTACTTATTCCCCCATTACCTGGTTACAGTCTTGCTACCAGGGTGATTAGACAGCAGTGCATTAAGAAACCAGATCAAAAGAAGGAAACAAACATTTTGCCTTAAAGGAAAAGACTAGAGGGGGATATTTGTCTCTAAAATTGAAGGTTGACACAAGCAGCATTTGAACTAGCTTTAAAATATTAGTCCCTTACCTATCAGAGTTACGCTGGTAGAGAACTGGTTAGCGTGGGCCTTTGAAAGTACAGTATAAAAGGGACAGAGAAAAGAAAACTCTGGGAATATCTATTAATTAACAAGCCAACAGGGGAAGAGTTTAGGTAAATGAACACTATGCTAACTAAGGAAAACAAAACCTGGAGGGAGGCATTAAGAATATGTGTGCACATACCCAAAATATACAGGGCTGCTACACGCATAACTGCTCGGATCTCTGCAATCAAATGCTAAGTCTTCTGTGCACAAATGCTACCTGTAAGTAAATCTGAATAGGAGCTGCTTTTGAAAACGTAGAGCAAGAAAAATTGCACGTACTTTACAGATGTATGCAAAAGTGACAAGTTCCAGATGCTTCAGAAAAGCCATCCCAGGAAACAAATGAAATGCAGACACAAGCCATAGCAGAAACACCACTTCACATGTGAGCCTGCATGTCCTGAGCTGGGGGGAGAAGGGAGGAGGGAAGTAGAGGGACTATATTCTGAGAGAGGGCAGGCTCAGCTTTCCTTTTCATAAGTACCCATAAAACCAAACTGTAAATCTAACACATGGCATGCGTATCTGACTTGTGCCTGCAACCACATAGCACGAAGCGATGCCATGTACTTAGATTGGTTTGGCCAGCGGCAGGGCAGAGCAGGCGTGCTAAGTGATCTAACAAGAAGAGCTTACCCATTGGGAAGGTCAATCCTTAGAAAGCATATTTCAAGGCATTCAGAGTGTTTAGTGTTATTCAAATAAACCTGGTGTGACTGTGGTAGCTTGGAGGAAAGGGCCATGTTTATGTCTGATGTGCACACTGGGAAGCAGTGGCACAGTTGGGCTGCCCAGGATGTCTGAAGAAGCACGGAGAGGAAGAGACGGGAGCTCTGCCTCCCAGTCCTTGGCCACTGACCTTGGCGCTTAGGCTTCCAGAGCGTAACACTCAATTACTGAAACGGTCGCTGGCAGAATAAAAATCATGAGTTTGAGTCCCTCCGTGAGGCTGGTTTACAGTAGCTGCAAGTGCCGGTTCCTGGAGATGGAGCAAACATGCAGCCGGACCCTGAGTGTACCGGGACTGCTCACCACCTCGTTCAGCGAGCACATCGGTCCCAGTACACCGGCCCTCCCGGCTGGTCACAATTAGCGGGGCTTGCTTGTGAGAGACCCGAGTCATTAGCTAGCATAGGAAGTTAATCACCTGTCTGCCATTACAAAAGGGATGGTCCCTTCAGGAGAAAGGTCGGTGGCTGGGACCACTCAGGGGACAATGTCTGTTCTCTAAATGGTGCCCTATGAATAAATCAGTGTCCAAATCCCAGGGCTTCTAAACCTCTACAAACACAAACACTCAGAAAGTATATATATTAAAAAATGATTCAGAATAAAAACGTCTCCCCCTGAGCCCCAGCTTTCGAATGCCATCTCCCTGGTTAACCCCTCCCTGCCCAGGCTATCCTGTCTGCCTCACAGAGTGTGTTTTGTTGTTCCCATAGTACATTATTTGTTGAAATAAATATGGAAATAAGGCTGAGCAAGACAGCCAAGACAGCCAGACTGAAATAAATTCATCACTCATGGGCTCTCAAGGGAAGAAAACCGCGCATTTTTTCTAAATGATTATTTCTGAAGCACTGAAGGAATGGCTATATCACTAATGAGGCCAGTGCTCCATGACTGCTGATTATAAATGACCTAAAAAGAGACAAGGGGATGGTGTATGTGTGTATAGGGGGATGGGGAAAGAGATGAATTGTTCTTCCTTAGGATCTGGAATCGTCTCCCCAGGCTCCTCAAAAGTCTGAGAGCATTTGTGATTCACCACAAAGGCAGGCCTGGCATATTTACAGCCACGTGAGGAAGTTTGGGCTGCAGTGTTGGGCTATTCTAACAAGTAGGCACGCAATTCTTCTCCTCCCTCGATAGGTCACCATCTATTCACTGCAATAATAATTAAAAAGGAAAACGAGCTCTCTCAGTCACCCCTGGGTCTAAATTATAGGTCCTGCAGGTTGATGCAGCCAGACTCGAAGCAAGAGGAGGCTAAAGCGAGGAATAAGATTCACTTATGTCTTCTCTCACTCGCTAATTCCCATGGAAACAAGCAACTCACGACAAATGACTCAAATACGCTTGCAAAAATCTTACTCATATGTTTTGCTGGCTACCTTCCCCCACACCTTCAGGTTGAGTGATTACAGATGCATTACACATGCAGCCATCCTAGGGCAGGGCTGATTGTGGAACAGGACAGGATGGCCACATGTAAAGGTGGGCAGGAAGCGAGCCAAAAGCAGCAAAATCGGCAGCGTGAATTCAGAGAATAATATAGCAATTTGGCCATAAAAAGCTGCAGCTTTCAGATTCCTAGCAGTATTATTTATATCACATGATACGTAAAAGTGACAGCATCCAGAAGTAAAAGAAAATCTAAGGGACAGCCCCTAATACGTAACGTGACCTATTACCCAAATCTGAGGGTACTGAGAAGATGGGATTTACTTATTTATTTAATGGGGGTTTGGTTTATACACAGAAATTACCCAGGGCACCTTGAAGAGCAGAGATCTGAGAACGAGCTTCTGCAGAAGCTCAGACAAAGGAGCCCTGACAGATATTAGATGGATTATAGTCATGCACCACTGCCAGAGGTTTCCTAACACTTTCTGAAGACTGTCCCTTTTTGCAGGCAGCAAGGTCCTCTTGCAAAAGCTGATGGGATTTGGGAGATGCAGCTTTGCTTCCATCAAAACCATTCGAACTTGCACGTGGACTTACAGTAGCAAACAGACACATTCTCAGCACAGAGGCTCAGGCCAGGGCTCCTACTATCACCTACAGTCTCTATTTCAGCTGACTGGGGTGGCTCATCACATAAGAGTTACTGCAGTATCAGTGGGGAACTCCAGATTTTCTCCCCCTCGCGGGAGAGACCCTTTCCTTGGAGCCTCGGATCACTCACTGATCTCTTCACAGGTACCCATCTTTACAAAGACCAAGAGCATGCCTAGACTGAGCACAGCTACTAAATCTAGGGGTGGGGGCAGGGAAGAAAAGTTTAACTAAGTTTCCCTCCTTCTCCCAGGTCATTTGTCACAACCCTTTATAGCTGATAACCTCTCTGTAAAATTTATAAGCCAAGTTAGAGAATTACAGAATAGGGAAATAATTCACTAATAGCCTCTATAAGGTGGTTTAGAAATCTTGTAGGAAAGAACTCCAATACATTAAATGCCACAGGTTTCAGAAGTAAATGCTGTAGCTGCCACTCTTTTTAACCCTGTCGAGTTCAGCAGCCCCAGATCTATGCAAGATCTTTTTGAGCCGCTCCTCTTCTCTTGGAGGTGTTAGAGCTGGAAACAAGCTTAGGGTTTCCTGACACCCTGGAAGGGCTCTCTGCTGAGAGCTGGGGCCACTGGCCAGCTGCCCACAACCCATGCTGGAGCCTGTTTCCTTCTCCTCCCTCTGGTGTTACAGACAGGGTTCCCTTCCCTCTCCTGACATAAGCACACCTACAGACAAATGAAGTACCTCATTTGCTTTTCCAAAAGCTTTGGACTACTTCACCACGGAAAGCAAATCTGACAAGCAAGTGAAGACCATCCACTGGGTTACACTGACTCTCTCCCTCTTGCTTGGAGCAGGGAGCATAAAGAAATCAGGCCAGAGCTGTATCGGTATCATTTCTGAAGTACTCTAATGAATCTGACCCCAGGCTGAAGCTTTAAAAGAGTGTAGTGGCGTGTCAACGTAAACAGCTAAAACTAGTGTCATGTCAAGTGGTAACAAGGCCACCGCTGTTTTTACAAGCATCATGCACTTAGCAGATAAAAATGAGCATCCTATCAAAGCCCGCCACAAGTCGCCCTTATCGCCAGCGAGAAGAAACAATGCCCCTGCATGATTGCTGTTACTCGGTGCCACTGATAGCAAGTCCAATTTCTTACAAGCTGTCCATTAGTATGATGAAGAGACTAATAACCACCACACATGGGTTTTTATCTTTTCTTTTTCTCGTTGTTGGTCCGCTGGCAACTGCTAATAGCTTTCCAGGGCTCCTTTAAATAAACAGAACTAATTACTCTGCACAATGACACCGTGGCTTACAGACAACTAATTATGTCATGGAGGGGTTTCTTAACATGCACATTTATTTGCAGAGGGCCACGTCTAACATGAAGCAAATTTATTCAGCCTTTATGCTATCAGCTGGTACCAAAATAACACTGAATACACAGCAGATCCAGATTGCAGAACTTTAGCAGGCAAGCTCTCCCAGGAGGCTGAAAAACAACACATGGAGCATGCATATTACAGAACATGTGTAGCCGCGTCGCTGCTAGCCTCCTGCGCATTTAACATAGTGCCATGGCACAGACTGAAACTGTTGTGTAAATAAAGCTCTGCTTTTCTTCACTCGCATTTGCTATACGTTGAACAGGCAATCACCACTTGCTATGCCTTATGCCCCGACTACATGCCTTGCTGGAGGAATAATGGAAATCCTTGCCCAAAAAAGCACAGAACCAAACAGATGGGCAACATAAAAGACAAGGTACACTGGGAAACTGTTCCACCAGTAAGGGAAGAAGAAAGAGAGAAGTTAAGTGACTCACTGTATGTCATGCGGCCAGCTGTGTTAGAGGCTGGAAACAAACTTAGGGTTTCCTGACACCCCCTCGCTTTTTAGACAGGAGATAGTGTCAAACCAAAACTCATTTTAAAAAAATAGACTTTGCAGACAGATACCTAACTGACAAGACAGGTTCATACCAAATTATTCAATGTGGATCTGACTGAATGCTTTTTTGAGCTCCTGCAAATCTAAAAGGACTTTGTTCTTTAAAGTGAGATGCTGGGTGAGGGAATTTTTTAAGGTGTGCAGGCCCCCCCCACGCATAAAAAGCAAATGAAAGCATTTGATTTGCAAGCATTTCTGGACAGCCACATCGTATGAACAGTAACTCCCTCTCCTCGGAGACAATATCCTGAAAGGATGTAGCAAGGACACCTCTCCACACTCATAACGATCCTTAGCATTAACAAGAGTTATATGCATAAAAAGCAGCATATATCTTGCTAAGCATGTCTGAGTGGCAGATGAACTGATATAAGAGGGCAGAGTATCTTATTTGGAGCTATTAGCTGGATGACTGGTCAAAATATCTGTGTAGAAACGTCTGCCCAATTGTACATGTATTCAACTCTCACATATCAAGATCACCTACACTTCTACAAAGAACATGGTGCTTAACTTGCCATTTAAAGCATTCGAGTCAATGGGTTTCATAAGAAAATGGTAGCCTTTACAAAGGGGCTTCAAAAATCTCATTTAAGACGTGGGCCACTGTTTTCTGCAATTCTCCAAGTCTCTACCTTCCCCCTCTAAACAAGGGGATGTTTTTTACAGAGAGCAAACTGAACTACAGATTGCAAGCTCACTGTGAAACTGTAGCAGAAACAGCAGACAGGTAGTTTTCTCAGGAACCAGGCTGACCTTGACGAACAACATCAAGATAAAAGCCACAGCGCTTGGTCTCTCACTATGATTTTGCAGAGGTGGGTCACTTCAGTTACGTCCCTCGCTGTAGAAACAGACAGTCCTAGCAGAGATGACACTCTCAGAGGGCTCCCCCCCTTTACAAAAGGAACCATTAGAAGATGACAAGATATGCACAGAAAACTCTGACACAGAAGTTGAGGAAAAACGGCACGAACGAGACAAAGAACAAGGGTGCATCATGTCCTCGGTCCCTCAGCATGCCCCTGCAAGCACAGTGCCACGGAGAGGGGACCTCCTGCTGCGGCTTATGTGAGCAAAGCAGAACCCTTGGGAGCAATGGCTGAGCAGTGCTGCAGCAGGTCTTGTATTTATTAACTAGGCAGAAGGTGGCCAAACAAACCTGTTGAGAATTGTGTTATGTTAGGCATAAGGAGGTCATGTAAGGTCCTCATTGAGGGCATCATTACCCACCTTGATTTCATACTGCCCAACTTTGAGGCAGTGCCAAGTGACAACAAAAAAGGAACAGAATCAGCACAAATGGTTCATTTCTCGTAAGACTGGACAAGCAACTTCATTAAAGCAAGGAAAACCATACCATTCCTGAAAAAGAGCTTCTGCTCAGAACCATCTCCTCTTCCTTTATGCCTCTGGTTTTCAGATCAATTTAAAAGAAACTATATATACCTCCCCAGCAAGCATACCCATGACCTAGTTATCATTTCCCATGGGAAACCCCGAGGTCTCTTACAGCATTTTTCTCGCTCTTATGTTAGGGAGACTAAAAGACGATTACAGAGCAGCCAACCCTGAATGTTTAAAAATCAGGAAGCAACTCCCTAAAATCATGGCACTGGCCTTCATATTTCTTCTCAGTATCATTAAGTTTTGTTGTTTTCTCCATTTGCCTATTGTTGCAGGTACCAGGTTCAAGCTCTCCTTTGCTAATGATGCTTTTTTCAAAACACAAAAACTAAGACTCTTGCATAAGCTGGGGCTCCAGGATCCGAGGCCTTCCAAAGACGACACCAGATACCAACTCCATGCTAAAATATGGATTGTCCCCTGTAGCTCAAAGCACGGTGCTCACTCATCAACTCTTCTGAGCCTCAGGAATAGGCAGAAGCCATGCAGGGGTTTTGCACCTAGGTCTCTTCAAATGAAACTGCATTGCCTGAGTTCCCAAGGCCAATGGCCACACACAGAAAAAACAGAGGCGAATTAACAATTTCATACAGTCTGGTATCATATTGCTGCTCTTAGTTTTACTGTGTTGGTAGCAAGAAGATACACACCCCTCCTAGCCTTTCCTGTTAAGGTTATTCAGGTAGCAATTCATGTAACATGTTGATTTTTAGTTATCTTAAGTGAATATAGGATTTATGTGTGCATTTTTCCCTCCAAGAATAAAGATGTAGAGGGCACAGCAAGACACATTTTGTTCTGTCAAAGTGGTCTGTAACAGGAACAGAAAACCTTTGCTTTCTGATATTACAGGCTGAAGCATGTTGCGGGCTGAAAGGAGGACAGGCTCTTGGTGCCTCCACACATGCAGGTGCCCCTGAGTGGGTACAGAGATCCACATTCTGATCACAAGGCAGTGCTGAAGGGTGTAAAAACTGCCGAAGAACCCCATGTCTGCAGGCAAGCAGCGATTTTCTTCTGCCTTTAAGACTCGTATCTTCAAATTTATCGCCCAAACAGGAGTCCAAAGATGGGCAACACACTAACACCTCCCTCCGGGAGGAGGAAAGCATTTGTTCCAATAGCCTGATTGTGTCTAAACCACAGGTCATCTCCTGTGTGCAGCTGCAGCAGGGAAACCAAATTCCCCATAGGATGCAGTTCCACATGGGTGATTGACATACGTGGTGACTATTGACAGGCAGCCTGAGACTTTGGTAGTTGTTCCACATTTTAATTCCTCAAACTTCAGTACTGTAGGATTCAGACCTCAGAAGCCATGAGTTCTGGGGACAGTGTACAATTTATAGTGGGACTCTGCACCTTTCCTCTTCTCTCCCCCCTTCTCTTCTGGGTATTTATACAGGATGTCAAATTTTTTTTCTCCCCCCTCCCCTCCCCGACTGCTTGCAATTGATACAGGAGAAAGTAGAGGTCACAGGAAGAGTAAAGACACATAATCTAATTTTCATTTTGTCCATTAATCATGCACAATTTCAGCCAGCCATTTAACAAGGTGGAACTCTAAAGCGATCTCTTAACTGATGGGGGAAAATTCACTCTAATTCTTGTTGCTGCTCCACTCTCCTGTTTGGGCTGAACAGAGCAGCCTCTCCTCCATATACAGAAAAATGGAATCCATGTGTCCAGGAAAACGTATGCTCTCCTGGAAGCTTTCTCAAAAGCTTTTTGCTAAATTTAAAAATGTCCAGCTGAAGCTGTTGGTGCTTTGTTTGTGGATGGCTGGTTTTTGGGGGTGTGTGAGGATCAATGCAAGCCCAATAGGAAGCTCTGTATTTTAATACAGTTCGATGTGAAGTTGTCAATAATGCTACACATTATCCTAGCTCACAAATAAGAAAGCTCAGAAGCTCCCTGAGTCTGTACCCCTTACATGCTCCCTGCTATTTGCCAGTCTGCCAGCTAGTCAGGACCAAAGCTCCTCTTTCCTAAAGCGAGACGATTCTGGAAATGAGAAAGATGTGCAGTTATTATAGATAAGGTCAAGGAGATTGGAGGCATCAGGCCTTGGACATCCACAGATGAGGCAGGAAAAGGCATCTTCTTTCTCAGCTGGGGTTTGATGAGTACTGCAATATTTGTCACCTTGGAAGATGTCTGGTCCTCAGCTCATTTATCTATCTCATCTTTGTTTGATTCTTTGCAAAAATTACCTAGTGTGTGAAGGGGAAGAAATCTCTCTATGGTTTAAGAATGGTCCAAAGCAGCTGTATTGGGAGTGAGGGCTGAGGAACCCAAGAGGGACTGTAGCAAGGCACACTTCTCAGTAATCAGCTGTCTGCTCATCAAGAGGGGAACTGACTCCCACTCTTCATCGGTGTGAGAACTGTGGAGAACCCAGCAACTCCATATTCAAGGAAGCTTCAATATTTCATAAGGTTTCTATGTCAGCTGTGCATGCCTCAGTCTCCCCTCCATTCACCATGCTTTTGTCAGACAGAGGAACAGAGCAAAGGCTTATCCTGGGCTGAGAGGCAAGAGGCCCAAGGACATTCATACCTCCCTGACTAACCTAGAAGGGAAGAAAGGGGCCTTCCAAACTGAAAAGGCGACGTGCCTGAGAAATGCTGTCTCTTTCTCTCTCTCACAAGACACTCAAGGGCATCATTCATCAGAAAGTAACATTTAGCAGTAGGTTCCTTCACCCGTTCCAGGTTTCAAAGAAACAGTGGGATGTTTAAACAAAGAGGAGTACATATGCACAAAAGTAGGGTAAGATTTGAGTGTGTCAAAGACTGAGTTGCTGACAAACACTTGACCTATTTCGGAGGGATCCTAAGCAGTTCTGCTCTGTGATGGACAACGCATTTGCCAAGACAGCATTGCCACTCAGGAGCCTTCTTTCTCTACTCTGATGACTAATAAGTGCTCATCTGTTCTATGGAAAAAGCCTGTGTTTTGCCACTGGCTGCCCACCTTTCTCTAAAGAATTACATCCTTATTTCCAAGAGTATCTAGGTTTCTCTAGTAAGACCCCTGATAAGCAAAAGTGCTACGATTCCTAGGCCCAGTCTTTAAGTCCCCAGAACTACAGGGATTTCCCAATATGCCAGTCCAACATCAAGTCCTGATGCAGGCTATGGAGAGGTGGGCTGGGGAGCAAAAGCCCGTTTACCATAACTCTGATAGAAACAATGTGACAAACAGGTGAAATGAAAGATTTACTGCGTTTTTCTTTTCATATTCTGAATTTGGGTCTGATAATCTTAGGGGCTAACAGCCGATGTCTATGAAACCAGGAATATGGGAAAGGTAGCAGGGATTACATTTATCTGTCAGTGCTTCTGATGAGATTGACCAACTCTGAGAAGATGTGTGGGCATTCTTCTCAGAGCAAAATAATAAAGATGCAGATAGAAATTTTTAAAAGAAGAAATGAGAATTTCCAACCTGCACTCACTTTCTGTGGGATTTGGGGGCATCGCTCCCCTTTTGAAAACTTCCCTTTGCACATGAAGAACACGGTCATGTGAACCGAGATATCACACCTACAGTCAATAGTATGGAACAAGAACAGATGTACTGCCTCAATTCTTATGACTCTATTAAATTCATTTTTAGTACTCCAAGCAGAAATACCATAAAGTTCAGGAAAGACCTTCTTTGACGTGAACATGGATAAACAATTACATATAACAATTAAAAGAGTTTTCACAGTGCCATTACTGAGCAAGCCGTTCATATTACAAAGAACTTTATCGGGTGCTGAGCCAAACCATATTTCACGAAGCAAAAACCTCATCAGAGACCACAGTTGCAAGGCAAGTATTACGTAGTGTTTTCTGTTCATGTGCTTGATCCGAAAGTGGCAGCACAGAGCTAAATTCTTGGCTATTGGGTCTGATTTTTGCTACGTGTGTGTTTAGTAAATTACATATTGCAAGCAACCCCTGGGTGTGCAATCCCATCTCTGCTAATAGACTTTTATATTCTGACAGGGATGCTCAACAGCATGAAATAATCCTCTTCAATTTACAAAAGAAGTTCCCAATCTCTGAGTTTTAAACTATTAGTGATCTGTCACTTGCAACAAAAACCAACGTAGCTACTCTGTTAACAGACTGGATTTTAAATATTCACGGTGCCTGTTTGCCTGTGTGTGAGCAGAAATGACTAACTCTGCGCTCCAGCTTCCAGGGACACCGTCAAAAACAAGAGGGGATTGTATAAGCGGACTATTTCCTGGTTAAGTATTTTAATGAGAGTTTCATGTTTTCCCCCATCATGCATTATTCCAGGGAAGAGAATGTNGATGATGTGACTGGAAAGCAGAGACAGATATGCACAGAGGCCAATTTAAAAAAAAATATTGAAACAACAATAAATACCAAGTTTGTTTCTAAAAGAAGGAATAAGCCCCAAATTCCTTCAAAAAGCTGGTATTAAAAAATCTGATATATGCCTTTTAAATAGATAGAGCAGTTCAACTTTGGAGTGACTGAGATACTTTGTCATAATCTTAATTTTGTACTTTGATCCAGATACTACAATGACAAGCTCATTAGAAATCATTTGATATGAAATAGGAAAAAAATAGGACAGATCCCCATTCCTGACCAATAATCATCCAATACAAAACATGTGCATATGCTTTTAAGAACCATAACGACAAATTCTTCAAATCCATGTCTACCTTCTGCAACTGAGCCAGGGGATATCCTTCCAAAATAAGCCTGAAAACACCTTTTTAAAAAAAATCCTATGCTGCTTTTAGACCAAGATTTGTGCTTTTCTCCTGTACCCAAATTCTTCCTTTGTGGGAAAATAAAAATAAACATAAAAAGAAATGTTATGAGTATGCTCAAAATGTCTCAGTGCTGATCATCTTTTTTTGTTGACACTTGTTATAACGGATCATTTTGCCATTTTAAAAATCAAGCCTAACTGAATGCCACTAGGACGTCCAAAACTGCACCAAAAATGATGGTCCTACTCTATTAATTTCTGTTTCTGTTTTCCAAGAATTGCTATCGATAATGAGTATTGTGTATTGGAAGACGTGGTCTATTTTCTTTCAGAAAATAACCATAAGGAAGATCTCATTGATAAATCTATTTAAAAACCAGAAGAAAGTGGGGGAAATCACAAGCAGTAGGGCAGAGAGAGGTGGGCTTGGGTGAGGTAGAGGCAGTTTGCTAGAGAATGCAAAAATTCTTGGTCTTCGTTACTGTCTGACCACAAGGGTTTTTTTAAGAAGGGCACAGCATTTATGTAACAAGGGATTCACTCATTCGATGCCAAGCCGTGCCTGTGTACTACTGGGAAGTGAAATAATTACATCACGTGTACTCCACTTTCTCTCTGGAAGAAAAACGTGCCTTGCGCAGTGCTTGACCACCTGAAATCACCCCACAAAACTCCTCAATGGAGTCGTGCTATTGCGGGTGCCAGGAGCGCAGCTCAGGGCACCAGCCCCGCTGGCTGGAGGATCGCTTGCGCTGGGACTCGCAGGAACTACGGCTCCACTAACAAGCGTTGGGACTCGGGTGCATCATTAAAGGACGTTAAACTCCCGTGTGCGGAGGTGGCTCTTGTACAAGCCTGAGGCTTAGCTTGCTGTAGGTAACTTCCTGGAGTCCCCATGTGAAAAAGCCCTGAAAAGGTCCCTTGGGTACCAACTGCTGCGACCGCTGCCCCAGTCATCCGTTGTACTTTGCTCCGAGTATCAGCATTTATTCCCCAACTTCACGCAGATTTTAAGCAGCACATGACCTGTTTCTGCAGTAGTAGACATTAACTTATCTCTGAACTAATTATCAGAAACAGTATACACCTTCTCCATGAATCCATCTAAACACTGAAGCTTTACTAAACATACTCTGTTCCCTGGTCAAACTACATGGGTCTGATTTTCCTGCACAGGATGAGGTAGGATCTCGCTGCTACCATGGCTGCAAGCCCCAAATGCAACATGACTAAGGACTGAACTGCCCTGTTTCCAGAGCTAAGGCAAGCTCCACATGCTAATTCTCTGCTAAGCCAAAGCATGGGGCTTTGATTTCCTAACCTCAGGATGTTATCTGGCTCCAGTATAGGATTACCATTAGCTCTGTACGTCTGTCCTTACAGCAGGGTCACTGTCATGCCATATGCCACTTGGACAACCTTTATTCTTTCTAGATTTTTTTTTTTTTTTAAATCACAGTGTTCATCTGGAAGAGCCTGGATTCCCTTGGCTTTCAAAATCTGCTTTGCATTGCTAATGCATGGGGCTGTAGGCAAAGTTGCATTAGAGAGACAGAGAAAGACACAGAGAGAGAGGGAGATACTAAAAACCTGTTAAGATACAAAATGTCTTCAGGGTGCTCTTCTCTTAAATATTAACAAAAAAACAGAGAAGGTTTACTCAATTTCCATTTACCAAACAAAAGACCTGGTTCTTTTCTAAAATGGCTTCTGCATAACTTCGTTAACGTCAATGAATATTCCTGACTTGCACCAGTGTAACTAGAGAGAGTCCAACCTAGAAAGAGCAGGTCAGACTCCGCATGGAAGTCATAGCAGGGTGGGGAGTCACAGTGTCAGTACACGCAAGGTATCCTGATCATTTCATACAGCAGGAGAAACCTCCTGCAAAATTCATGGACAATTAATTCTCCCTCTCCCCCCTCCGGTACTGTGGTAAGAGAAAGGGTCATCAGTCTCCAGATTGTCGCTCTCTCAGTAGAACAACAAAAGAAAAGAAATCAGGGAATCTGGAGGGAGAATTGAAATGGCTGTTCCAAGATCGATGGCTGGCCTTCTGGGACATTAAGAGGATTTTATACTCATATAGTACCTTTCATCCCAAAGGAACTCAAACACCTTTCTACATGATATACTGATCTTGCGTGAAGACTACATCCACTGAAAGGAAGCAGAGAAAACCACGTCCATACAGGTGACAGTGTGACAGCAAGGGGCAGGCACAGTGCTGCAAGGACTGCAGAAGAGCACCTACAGGAGATTCAGGTCTCTGTCCCAAGGGTTTAACAAGCCTGGGCCCGACTGTGTAACCACAGACTTGTGAATCCCAGGAGAAGAGATGTGATGTCTTCTCTGTCATGGGGGACTGCTGAAGCAGTCAGTGAGGACTGATGATGTTCCACCCCATGCCTGGACAAGCAGTCCAACCCAAGCAGCTCATCAGACGCTGCTCGACCCCACAGCACTAGAACCTGAAGCAGAACAGCATTTCCAGTGCTCTGTAACACTCCTCCCTGTATTCCTATTTCCCCTTTCAGTGGACGTAATGCTGAGAGAGCTTACTATGCTTTATAGGGAGAGGTAAATGAAGAGAAAGAGTCTTTTTGTTGACAAAAAGGAAGAAAGGAAAAAAAACTGTGAAGGCAAGAGTGAAAGGAGAACAGGCAAAGATTGCAAGGGGGTGCAGGGAGAAAGGAGATGACCAAAACATAAGGAAGCCACCAGAAAAGGAAAGAGGAAAGACAATTATGGCTTGCTTCGGTGGGGAAGAACATCAAGTCAAACCACGTATATAAAAAGCAAATGGAAACACTCCACAGCCATTCAGAAACATAAGCAAGAACAGCAGAATTGTATTGAAGTTGCAAGGGAGATGCAGGGCACATTCCTGTTGTAGATGAAGACAACAGGACTTTTTCTACCAGCTTAAGAATAAGCAAGTCACAGCAGAGTTTAGACTCAAGATGAAGACATCAAAGAAAAGAGCCTGTCTCTCATTGAAAACCAGCATGGTTCCCTGTGTCGCTTCCCCACCTCATCTTCCACTGCTTTGCCAATGAAAAAGTTCAGTATGGCCTACAGATGTAAGAGCAGCACCGGATGCATCCCTACCAGGGTATCCAGTGGAATAAAGGTGCTCCCACAGCCCTGACTCAAACGGGTCAGCTTAAAAGTGTGATTGGAGAGCTCGTGCAAACACAGTTTTCAAGCAAATTCAGTTACACTTGGAGGCAAAGATACAGCAAGTATAATCCCACCTAGGGTAAATTTTCCGCTAAACCTCAGATGCTTGAAACCAATCTTAACAGCTTGTCTTCCTGTGCCTCCTGTATTTCCCTATCCCCTCCCAGTCTGAGGCATCCGGGTATGGCTGTGAGCTTGTCCATGCTGGGACGGTAAGATACAAATGACAGAGGAAGAGACTACAGGTTGACCTCATTGCCAGATAAAATCCATTATGCGTGATTAAAACTTAACAAAATGCAATCACATTAAAAATGACTATCATGAAGTGCACCATGATTTACTGACTAAATGAATGAGAAATTTATCTGAATAAAATAGTCCTAGCCCTACTGCATTGGCAATGCATGATAAATTGCTGATTGTGAGAAGATCATTGCTTGCTGTTGGATGACATACATACATTGATTTTTCCTAACAACACTAATTAGCATAATGGCATCTCCACATACATTACATAAAGTTTCCTCTTAGCAAGCAAAAATTATTTCAAGCCTTCAGGTCCCAAACTGCAAAGAATAAAGATGGAAAGGAAGGATTTACAAACTGCCTCCTTGTCCTTTATTATGTAGATCAAAGGTCCAACCCACTGGATCTTACTTAATCTCAAAGAGATGGGAACAACATTCAAGAAAGTGCAGGCATTGTGCAATTAAGCTGTGATCACAGTGGGTTGTTTTTTGCATAGTGGTGATCTGATTTTGTGAGGCCAAAAAAAGCCTTTGAGAAAGAAGAATCTAATCCTAAAGAACTAGGAAAAAAAAAACCAACACATTTCTCCAATTTCGTTAAGACGCACAGGGGGCAGACTGTGCAATCCTTACGTAAGTGCTCCCATTGACTAGGGCTGCGTAGGTGAGAAAGCTCTCACTAAGTTGAAAAGGCAAAGCACAGTCTATTAATAGGAAAATAAAAGTGGTGGAATAGGTAAGAAAAATGGAGGAGAGAGAGACCATGTGATTCTCAATTAATTGAAAATCAGTTACAATAACCCACTTTTTTTTTTTTCTTTGAAAAATCTGAGAGGTGATAAAAGACCACCTTAAAAACAAAACAGTGCCCTGCCATTCAGTGTCCTCAGCAGTACATGGATTTCAGACTTACTCACGAGGATTTTCCAAAAGTCCATGCTTTTTCCAGAGGAATGAGCTGCTCAGGAGCCCAAGTAAAATAGCTCATTTACCTACATTAATGTTTTGGGTTTTTTTGCATAGTACACTGTACCTGGAGCAGAGGACCTGAGCAGAAGCAGAGGAAAGCAGACACCTAAGCTGCCTTTGATGAAAGCAGCAACGCCAGAGTGCACCCAAGGGAGCACCCAGCCTGCGCTGGCCACCCCACAGCTGCTGTTCACTATAGCAGTCGCAATGCTGGGAGCTCTGCTGAGGTTACAGCCCTGACATTTCCACTCTGCTTCAGCCTACATTGCACAGGGCCAATGTGCGCGAACCCTTTCTGACACCAGGCTGCATGGGGTGGCTGGGAGGCAGAGCGGGTCAGCGGGATGCTCGGGACTGGCGAGTGGATAATAAGCCGTAAGAGGTTTGGGTTCTGCTGGTCTGTATTCGGCTTCCCCTGCCCATCTGCAGCAGGAAACATACCGCTCGGAGCAACGCATGCACACAGTGACGAGCACGGAAGAGAGTCAGGGGTGCAAGCAGTGCGGCTTTTGCTCTAAGGCAGTAGAGCTTAGGGGTCCCGCTCCTTCCACAAGCTCCCTTCTCCTGAAGGGCTGCACTGGTACCCTTGTGCTGGATGGCAGTTTTTAACCCTCCCCAACCCCCAGTCATTGCCACCGCTGTACTGTGACTAACTGGAGCCTTTTCCACTGCTTCATTAGCATTAAAATCATACGCTGGCAGTGCACCTGGCGTGCCGGCCATCCCTAGCCAAAACAGCCTCCCTCAAGCTGTGAGTGCGTCTGCAGGTGACACCTGTGTCCCTTTCAGCAGGGCCCTTGGAAAACAGCCCACCCTTTATGTAACCGGAGTCAAGGATTATTTTTTTTTGATAGCGGTTTTCGCTCTTATCTGCGGCCTGGGAAGGACTGAGGATGTAATCCCCGTGCTGTCTGCAGACCAGGTGCAGGAACCGGGCAAGTGCAAACAGAAACTTCTGCAGCAGCACAGCCGGTGACTTTTCTTGTGTCATGGTGCAAAATCTCTGACATCTCCAACTGAAACTCAGAGCTTCATCTGCTTCAGACACACAAGCTTTTTGGTACTGTCCCACACATTTTCCCCACCATGCTCTCTTTTACTGCATAGAGTAAGGTTGGTGGACGTGAGCAGGCACTTGGTGAAGCCACTTCGTACCTCCCAGAAACACAGAAATGTTTCTTCTTGATCCTGGACTAGCAACCCCCATGTGGTAAGATGAATGAGGTAAATACTGCCTCAGAGCGACCACATACGTTAAATTTTACTATACATCCATGTGCATTGTGTAGTTTGTGACGTACGTAGTAACTATTTCAGAAACGCCTTAAAAAGCTTTAAATATTTTTGTTTTGTGCATCTCTGTGTGGGAACAGTGAAGCTATCTTCAAATGTTGAGACCAGTTTCACACGACATGAAGGGCAAGAGAAGGTATCATTAATACAGTTTAAAAGTCACCCCAAAAAATCACTTAAAATTGCTTTTCCATCTGTAAGAATGCAAAGGCTTGTAAGACTAATTTACTGCCTTCTAGTGCCAGAGACAAATCCTCAAGTTGTGGGAAACTACATGTCACTGGCAATTTAACAATAGAAAACTCCTACTTTTTTAGTTTTGTTTTAGCCATCTGTGATAAGGGTACACTACAAGCAATCTTGATCCAGTGAAGTTGCTCCGTAGTTCAGAACATTAAAGTCCTGGTTGAGATGGATTACTGGGCAGACTGAAGGTAGAGCAGCCAAATTTGTCACATAGATGGTGCCACCACATTAGTGAGATTATAGCTAAGATCCCCCAGCCCTTCATCTGTCCCATGACTGGTTAAAAAAACATTTAATGTGACAACAAATATTTCATACTATTTCCATCTGCTGGAGGTATACAGACCACAGAAAGCCGAGGTGTCTACAGTGATTTCCTGCATACTGTGACAATACCAAAAAAACAGTCCTGTGCTATTAAATGGATGAGAAGGGGAGGCAGAGAAATAAAAGCTGGATGAGGGGAAACACAGGGTAAACTTGAGCAGGGAGCTTAGAGGGAGAGAAAGAAAAATGGCTCATGGAGTAGCAGGGGAGAAAAAAGGAACAGACAAATAACATGGAGCAGATTAAAAAAAAAAAACTAACGTGCTGGACTCAGAGGGAAAGAAGTACACACTGGAAAAATAATCCCCTGGAAAGTGCATGTTGGGCAATCTCAGGAATTTTGCTTTCTCTAGGCAATACTATGTACCAAAAATAATTTAAAATGCAGATTCTTTTGAGGATGTTAACTCTCAAGCCGGTAGGGAACGTCATGTCAGAAAAGGAGTCATGTTCTCAAGGCAGACCTTAAACTCCTTCTAGGCTGACCCTTTCAAACTATTTTTCTTTCTGTCTTTTAAAGACATTGTCTTTCCCTCAGTTTCTCCAAACAGCATAAGGAAACAAAAGACAGCTTACAGGTATACCTCTGTTTTTCAAAAATGGAGATTTTAGCTAGCAGCAAGGAACCTGGCAGAACATATTTTACAGAAGGATGCTAGCATGAGCAGCCAAAGACCGAGCTTCCGGAGTGAGGAATAGACTTTAATATTGCACAAGTATGAAACAGAAGTGAAAAAGAGATGGAGAAGACATTAAAACATTATTTTGTGACAGTGCTGCTGGTCTTGGGCTTGCCTTCTTACGAGATACTTGACCCTCTCTAGACAGCTCCTACTCTTACTGTAGAACAAAAACTGCTAACAAGCTCCCACCAGGTGTAAATGAGGAACCTATGTGTTTGGAAGATGTGTTGACACAGAATGGGTGTTTTCCTCACCATGTGTAAGATACGCTTGTGGGCTAATGCATGCAAAACATTCCTCACACACGAAAAGAGGCTAAATAAGGGTGGGAGGACTCAAGAATACAAGTATGCGCACACTACATGAGAACAAAGAATGTAGGGACAGACAGACTGGTTTCTCTCGTTAGTAACAAACTTGGCTATCTCAGACTTAATACTAAGCTGCTGAACAATAACATAAAAAGGGCAAGTTTCCCACTGCCCATGAGGAATGAAATCTTTGCTGAGAGAGCAGAAGCCACATTCTTGAGCAAATTAGATGCATCAGCTGGGATTTGGCAGAACCTCCTGAATGCAGGACTCCAAATCTGCACTTAACCACTTACTGGGACAGTCTTTCAAGAGGTATTAAGTGTTCCTACAATGGACACATGCACATCACAGACATTAGGAAATCTTTCTGGAGGGAACACACATGCCAATAGCATTACGCTTCTAGGTAGCGCTGGGCTTGAATATCCAAAAATGCTGTGGAAAGCAGCATAAGGATCCATGTAGATAAAATAAAAGACAAAATAGGAATTCAGAAGTGCAAGGTACACTTCACTGTTGAGCTGGAACATCATAGCCAGCTGGGTAGCCTAGACTGCTCATCAAAGAGCACTCCTCACACAGACACAGATTAGGCAGAGACACGGAGAGCAGAAGTTGAACGCAAGGCTTTGAATGCATGCTGACACCAGCTCCGGCACTGCAGTGCTGCACTGCTCCCAGATCAGGTAGCCAAGCCCTCTGTTGATGGCTCAGAAGCAGGCTGTAAGTCACACTGCTTTAAAGAAGGGACAGAAAAGCTCCTGGTAATATACGTCCAAACAGGTATGTTAGCCACAATGGGGTATGCACTACAAATTTAAAAAGAGCTGTTGGGCTCCACATGTAACTTCACAAAACACAGTGACGTTGTCTGCTCACAAGTTCAGGACGCTCCTAAGCTAAAAGCCATCAACTACAGTAAACAAAGGTGAGTGAAAATGAGCGACTAAAGGTGGGACTATTACATTTCCACTGAAAACATGAGACTTATTTGGCCCTGAGTTCCTAGTTGGAACATTAATCGGTACTGATGTTCTTCTTGAGCAAAAGAGCTGAACTGTATTCATGCTCTTGGGATAAACAAGCAGCCTCTTTCAGTGTCACTGAAACACTACTGAGTGGGGGAAGGCATTTAAGGAACATGGGGATTACAACAGAGCAGGGGATTTGCTCTTTCTGGCAATACTCATACCCATAAGGTATTTGTACGCTTTAGCTTCTCTCCCTGTTCTTCCTTTTCTGCCATTTTTTGCACCTTGCAGAGCAGTACAGATAGTTGTGGACAACTTTAATTGTGGCATTTCTCAACTCTTCACAGTGCTACCCAAAATGAAGCTGTCACCGTTTGTAATCTTTAAGTAGCTGCAAGATCTCTGAGGTGGGCACTACCTCTTCCGACGCATGGCTCCCACACCGCACACAAAGGGCCAGACTGAGCACTACCACAGCAGAAATACTAAGATTTTCTTCCCTCACAATGTTTTTTTTGTCAGCTTGATCAGACAGATGTGACTGCCTTCAGAGCAGTTGGGAAGGACTGCCACTTATTCCCCCATCTCCCCTCCCACTTGCAAAGGAACCAATTTCCCCATTACACTGGTAACTCTGGTGATGGGTACAGTGGGAGAGGAACCTGGCAGTTTGTCCTGCTCCCCAGGCTGGCTCTCTATGTGCACCAAAGCTCAGCCTCGGAAATGCGGCGGCCCTTCTGGCCTCTCCCCCCAAAAGCCAGTGCCTTTCCCAGTTAGCCTGCAAACAGGGAAGAGGAGCTGGTGCAGGAGACAGACAGCAAAGGAGGATGCATACAGCATGGGGTGCTGCCCATGCTCCCGCCCCCAGCAAACAGCCCTTCGGGGGGAAGGCAGACCCCAAGCTGACTTTCCATAATTTACCCCCCTGATGGCATCTCTTCTGTTTACCTGAGCGTAGAGCTGTGGGCAGGGAAGGAGCCACCTACATGTCACAGGAAAAAAAAGGGAGGCNGGGGGGGGGGGGGGGGGGGGAAGAAAAGAACAGGATGGAGCTTGCTTTTAAAATAACCACAATCTATTAGTAGTTCAAAATAGGCTTTTTAATTACAGGATACCCTATAACCTTTACCCTTATCAATTGGTTATTTGATAAGCAGTTTTGCTTGCTGCAAGCTCCTTAATAGACAGGAATCAGAGCAGAGTGAGAATGCAGGAAAGGCAAGGGGGTCCTTGACAGAGCAGGCTGGGCGATCATGGTAGCCTGTGGTGGGAGCAGAAACTGCATGAAACGTACTTAACCGAGTTAAGCAGCAGAGTGATTACATCCCTCCTACAGGGAAGGGTACTGCTTATTCAAGAATAATTCTTGTTGCAAGAATATTTCTACATGTAAAATGAATCTTTTCTTCAAACACTAATTAAAAAAATTACAGTTTGCTTGGAATTAAATCTCAGTTTGTATAAGCCCCTACTATGGGAGAGAGTTGGAAAAAGAGATGGAAAGAGAGTTAATTTTTAATCGAGTGTCCAGTTTTCTTTGGGAAAAAGTTAGGAAAGACAATGAGAATATACTTAAATTGGAAAATAAACTCCCAGACTACCTGGAAGAAGCTTTCCTAGCAAAGGGATTTGCTAACAGTTTGTTCCCTGCAGAACAGAATAGTCAAAAGGCCATTTGAAATCTAACGTCGGCAGAGACACTCAGGCTTAGAAGCGCTGCTAAGGGTAGAAATGCAGCCTGAAAGGAGGCAGTCCGGTTCGCCTCTTACAATCAGTACAGCAAGCAGTCTAGCTCTCTGAAGTGCTATTGTTATATGCCTGATGAAGACTAATCCCTTACTTTTTTGTAAATGGATCTTTAAACATTATAGGGAAAAAAGACACTTTAAATGCTTCTTCTGTGGAAACATGGTAGCTCTGAGTATCTTCAGATCCAAAACACAACAGTAAGCGCTAGCAGAAGGCGGCGGTGAAATGCCCCCCTTGCTCACAGCAGAGGCACGCACTGTACAACGCATGTCTGCTGTTTCGTACGGTCGGCTGACTTGGAAGGTGTCCCCTGCAGAACTGCCCACAGCGCAGGAAACGGGTGGACAGCTGCAAAGCCTTCCCTGGCCTTTCCAGCAAAGCCTCTTCTCTTCCAAAATTAGTTGCAAGGCTTGCTTGACTCCCTTTACCGGCAAGGGAAAGCTGACCACCGACCTCGGTGGGGGTTAGCGTGAGGCCTCGAAAGTTGGGCGGAGAAGGAAGAAGAGATCTTCCTTGTGCCTCCGAAACGGAGATGAAATAGAGGCCTCCCTAGCCCTGGATCTGTACTGTTAAATCTGGTCAGGAGCTGGTGATGATTTCATTGCTGCTGTTAGCTGCAAGGTCTAGTAAATCCACTCCACGCAGAAAAGGCACGCGCAGCCTCCTTGTTGGTGGCAAATGAAACGGTACATGCTCAGCAATTACTTCACCCGTGTCCTCAGTACAGACAGTAACTTGGAAACAATGTCATTTGTTTCTGCGAGGTGTCTTTTCTAAAAGGACTATGTGACACGTTAGAGGTACAAACACAACCAAAGAGAAGCTTCCAAGAAAGGTTTGGGGTTGCACCATAACCTTAATCATCCAGCTGGGCAGCACGAGAACAGATGACACTGAAATGGGGGGGCGTGTGTGTGTGTATGTGTAAGGAAAATCCCCAGTATTACATTATCTTATAATTTGACATGTTTTCCTTTAAGTTTCATTTTCTAGAGCCAAGAGGAGGAGGGAAAATCAAAGTTTTACTTTAAAAAGTAAACTTCTGTCCCAGATAGATAAAGAAGAACTGGAAAACAAGAATCCTAGCGGTTCAGAAAACAGGAAGACAACTACCACCATCCCCAATATATACTATTTTTATGAGCACATGATTTTAAAGCAATTTTAGAATTTTTGAATATTTACAACCAGCAGTGTTACGGGGCACAAGTTGATTTTTTTGAGACATTCAGACTTATATATTCATGAATTTAAACACAGGAATATAGATTCCTCTAAAATTAAGGTCTAATTAATATTTCTGATATGTTGAGAAGCAAACTGGCAAACTTTGGAATTATGGAAGGAAAATTAAAATACAGGGGGGCAAGAAGTATTCTAAATGTCTAAACCAGAAAAAGGTAAAGCTAAGGGCAGCCATGGTCTTAGAGAAATGACACAAGGACAAATTTAAAACTCTAAAATATTATCTAAGTGCATAATGTGATCAAATCTGCATCCTGGTTGGGCCATGCAAGATCACAGACTGGAGAGAAAGGGATCAGACCAAGTCACGCCGAAATGCTCAGACAAGCACTCTGCTGTGAGGCACTAAACAGTAAACAGACAAAGTGCGCTGCCAAGGATGGGAACCTTAGTTTTAGTCTTTGGATTAAGGCTTCTCTCAAAATAAAAATGGAGAATAACAGAGTCCAACTCATGAGCTGAACCCAGTGTCTACATCAAAACATCACAGGTACCATTTTGCAATAAACACTTTTCCTGATCCACGAAGAGTAAAGGCGCCAATGGATGACCAGGTTTACCCCCATAGCTCTGCCGCAGCACGTAAACTGATTCTTGGAGGCGACCGCCGGGGTGGAGGAAGCAGGATAAGAAGGAGGGCTTTTGATTTTCCAGAGAACACTAGAATACTGTTATGTGAAGAAAAGGCTACGTGGATCTTTCAGTCACCATCTAGCACAGAAAGCATCAGCCTTTTTGTGTTAAATTAGTTATGCTGATGCTCAGAGGGCAGCAAACGTGGAAGAGCACGTATAAACATCTCAGTATGTTCAGCAGTGCTGTGTCGCCAGCTTATGACAGATCCAACCATAAAAGTGGGTGGAAAGAACACAGTTTTACACTATCTGTATATTAACATTAAGAGCATATACAATAAACAAGAAGAGTTAGAGAGGCTCATGAACAATAAGAAATGGATCATGGCTGGTATTGCTGAAAGCAGGTGGAATGGGTCATGAGACTGGAAAACTAAAATTGATGATGATAACTTGCACTTTAAGGAGAAAATAGCCAAAAAAAACCCCAGGAAAGTGTAGCACTTCATGCAAAAATATGCTGCTACTGGCTATAGACATTTCCAAATGACAGTGCTTCGCGATTGCAGTCGTAACTAATGAAACTAAAGGAGAGTTGGTTGGCACATGTTACATTATCAGACTATCAGGCCTCGCTAAATAACAGGACAAACTGCTCCTTACATAGCAATCTAGATCATGTAGGAAGAAAAAGTATGCTATCATGGTGACTTCAAAATAGGGACATTTAATATACACTTTGTGCAGTCAGTAATACAAATTTTCGGCTTCTAGAAGTAACGGAGGACAATTTCTTTACAGACGAGAATAACTCACACTCTGAGTCTTCAAGAAACTAGACAAGAAGCAAATCACACAACAATGTTTTTAACAAATCTTGGACAAGTGGAGAAGTTTCTGAGAACCAAAGATTACCACTACAACTGTGATGTTTAAAAAGAGGAAAAGACTGGTTATTCTGGCACACTCTCCAGCAAAACAACAGAACAATTGGTTTCAGTTCTCTACCAGCGATGACTCAGGATAAAACAGGAATACCGGTCAGCATGGTTTCACGACAGTAGGTTTCACCAAAGACATCTACGGTTTTCTTATGATGATTGGTTCAGCTGGGGCATAGGAGCAGTGCTCTTATACTTAGATTTTCAAGGCTTAGACTAGAGAAAAAACTTAGTATTGCAGAAAAACATTTACCATATGGAATGAACAGGTTAAAAAGTATACGTCCACAGGTCACAAAATGAGGACATACCAACAAGCCAAACTTTGTTTTTTAGGATTATGCCATGGAAATCTGATCTTAGCCAAGTGCTGTCCAACATTCGTTTCTAGTGATTTATGCTAACATGACCTCCTTCCCAACAAAATGGGCAGATGATAGCAGGAATGGTAAGAAGGCCAGGCTACTGTTTACAAATTATAATTGCATGGCGAGATGGTCAGAATCCACCCAAGTACATTTCGATCACCCATCTGTCCTCAAGAGTCTATGGAGACTGACTTCTGGGGAGCAAATTTTGGCATTTGTAAAAGGCAGGCACCGCATCTGAACTCCAGGGCAAACCTTTTGTGGAAAACAGTGGCTACAAGTCAAACATAGCATAGACAGGCATTCACTACATCTCTATAGGCTGTTCAGCAAGTGATCCTCACAGTCACAGTCATTATTTCCATTCCAGCTTGTCTCCCCTAAAATCTGGTAAGACAGTTGTGTTTCTGTCACACTTTCGTGCAGGGAATACAAATCTGTAAGACTTTCTTCTTTACTTTCAGGTAGGCTTTTAAAAAAAGGCCAAATCCCAGAACATCAACAATCTCTTTTTCTCACTATTCCAAAGATAACCTTCAAAAAAGTATAAAATCTCTTTTACAATTCCAGTGAGAAACACACCTTTTCACTTAGAAAGGACAAAGACAATTACATTTCGGAAATGTTCTCTGGACACAGATCTCCCTTTATCCTTCACATGCAAAACCAGACTGAGCAGATGATGCATCTTGAATTTATAAGATTAAAACAAAAGACAGAAAAGAGAATTTGAAGATATTCTTCCAGCATGGTGTCATTTCTCCTCTTCATTCATACCCCTCCAATTTCAAACAACGTAACTAGTGGTTTCAATAGGAACTATAATTGCAGCATCCTCACAGTCCCATGCAGGCAAAGAGCTGCAGTCTAGTTTTATTTTTCTTACACCCATGGAGAATTCTGTTTTGTTTCGACCTCTCATTACTCTCTCTCACTCGCTTGGCTCCAAACATCAAATTCTGTCTCAGCCATTCAACATCTATTCCATTGGGCTGCTTTTTTCTGTTACCATTATGCGTACATATTGAACAGCTGGAACCAAGAAAAGGCACAATTAATGATTCTGAAATTTTCCAAAGAAAAACGTTTTCACTTTTCCCCAATTTGAAATTACTTTTTCGTTTAAAGAAAAAGAAAAAAAAAAAGAAAAGGAAAAAAGTGCCTCCCATAAAACCTTACATACACCTCAAAAACTAAATGGAACATTTTAGGTTAAACAAAGCTCTAATTTTTGAGAGAGGAGGTAGGTTTAGGCTTGCTTGCTTTTATTTCTTAAATCACATAAAAAGCCTAAACAAGGCCCCTGTTGCATCTTGGTGTGAAACCAATTTATTTTGTCGTCACATGGGAACCAGAAGAGCCCTCAAATACCTAACAAGTTACCATCCCCAGTGAAAATCTGTACTTGCTGTTTAGCCTATAGCTGCAGATAAGCAAGAATGAAAGAACCACCCAGGAGAAGCAAGAACCTAACGGGCAATACCTGCCACGTACTCACAAACTAACAACTGATCAGGGTACGTGGGGCAAGGCAAAGAGCAGGGATTTCTAAGTACAAGCCTGACCAAGTGGAGAACGGTCAGGCACGAGGGAACACTAGTAGCAGGACAGAACCTTGCTGAAGGTAGATGGGTCAAGATTCGACCATGGTTTTTGCTGAATACAGATGGGTCAGGATTTGACTATGGGTTTAACACTCAATTCCACAAAAAGTGGTCTGAATTACCTTCAGGCTACCCCTGGAAAAATCCCCGACTCAAAAATCCAAACCAGTATCTGCTTTGTGGAAAAACCAGACAAATACCCCATCCAGTGCTCCTTTGAAGAGAACAAGCTATAGTATAAAATAAAGGACATAGTGGTTCAGGGCGTATGGGTCATTCAGCATTAGTGTGATGGAGGTTACAACCACAGTGCCAGTACCTGGATCTGCACAGCAAAGCAAAGGACTAACATGTCTGACAGGAAGAGTTTCAACACCAACAGTGTAGAAAGCCTTTAGAGAAATCCTGCTTTTGATGGATACTAGTTTTGCTAGCTAAGCTGCTAATTTAGCACTCTGCCTGTCCAACCACTCATATGCACATCGAGCTGCATGGCTTCCTCTCTCGCTGCTCACCTCTCTTACGCAGTGAGAGTACGCAGTGATGCTCAGCAAGCCTAGGACACAAGCCCAGAGCACCAGCACGGACATGTTAATAGGACAGTCATGGGCAACTGACCTCCACAGAGCATTTGCAAGGTCCCAGCTGGGCTGAAAGAATGGCGTGTCTCTGTGAAGTACGCTCAACGACTGAAGCAATGAGTGCATGTAAAAATTCTGCTTATTAACAACAGAAGTACCTTAGGCCCAAATGGACATAGGTTTAATTAGTGTACTTAGTGTATGTATGCACACATGCGCACAACTAGCCATACTTGAATTTTACAGCAGTACACACAAAATGAGACCCAGCGTTTTTGTACATGTCTGACGTTCCCCGAATCATCTTTTGGTTCTCGAATATGCCCTTGTAATAGTCACCGGACAGAAATATTTGGTCAGTGCTAATCGTGAGATGCATGAATAGCTAGAATTCTTTTCCCCTTAAATGCCATTTGTTAAATCCTCATTATTATTTAACACACAAACATACATTTACAATTCTGTATCAAAGACCAAAACTACAATGAAAGTAGAAACTATAAACTGACTGAAAGATACATTCACTTTACATTCAGAAATATGTTTCAAACTGAAGAGTGCAATCTCCTTATTTTCCATATATGATCTGGCAAGTCTGACCGTCCGCATCGTGCAGTAAGTAGTAGAATCAGATAATCTGGATCAGTCTGGATTTAACTCAACGATATCAACATATCATTCTTACCACCTTTGCAAAAACAATCCATTTCCACCAAGCACATCTCACAATAATAAGCTTTCCAGTTTTCCACAGAAAAATGCTTTTCAGGGAAGCAAGAAGGGAAGGAATGAAGAAATACATTACAGTTAGAAATCTATTATTTCAACCTTCCTCACCAAACAAAATCCCTTCAGTGTAGGCAAGTGGGCTTCACAAGTAGTGAAGGGACCTTTCTACGTCCACACACCAGCAAGAAGTCCCTCATCCTGACTGGGTCAATAAATGTGAATTGCACATATTATATAACAAAGTATGGCTTTGCCTTAAGTTTCTTCTTTATCAAATATAGAAATGACTTAATATCTGGACTTGTTTTTGGAAGAATGTCTAGTTGTATCCAAATATCTAGTTTTTCCTACATTAAAAAAAAGGAACTGAATGAGATTAGATATATGAAATCCTGGCTTCCTGTTCACACTGGAGAACTGCAGTGAGATATTAACATGAATTTCTGAACTTATGAAATGGAGGAGATGACATTAACTCTTTCACATATGCAGTTTGTCCTCTCAAATGTTTGATGGGTCTTTGAGTTCAACAGATTTAACAACAACAAAGAAAAGAAATGATAAAGCATTAGACAGCCTGACCAAACATCCTCTGCCGCTCAGTTACAACCTGACAAATTCTATAGCTCAGATTAGAGTCTGAGTTTTATGTCATTATCGCAGTATTTCTCTAGACAAGTCTTCACAAAAAGAAGAGGCTTTAGACCAGCTATTTCTAACGCAATAGGCAAGCAGAATTAAAATAGAGATACGAACCTTTGAGCTGTCACCATACATCCTGAACCAAAAACAGGAGGCAGATGAACATTTCTTTTTGTTTTGCAATTAATTTCAAATAATGTGATGGGCTCTGACCTGGTAAAGCTGCTACTCCTCCTATTGGTAGATCCCCAAATTCCACAGGCTGAAGAAACAACAAATTTTGCTGTATTTCTACATGCATTACAGCGTGATTCACAGTTAAACCATACTCAGAAGGAAGTACTCCTTGTAGGTGGTGTGCAAACAGCTAATTTGGTAAAAAGCTGTTATGCTAAATCTATTAACCAACAATTCTATTGTATCAGAATTCCTGACATGTTTTGGTGGTATATAATTTCTGTGAAGGCATCACCTACTTTGTGAACTGGTTATTCTTTCAAAACAACATTCAGAAAAGTTATTCTAAAGCCTTTCCACGATACCAGTGTGCAGATCTTTACAGGGGCTGCACAACTAAGAATACCCAGCTGACCTAGGAGGCGACAGGGCACTACTATAACCATTATTCAAATTGGTTATTAATTCATTCCAAAGCATTCCCCAAGCCTAGCAGCTGCCACTCCAGAGGTTAGCACGGAATACATGTGAGAGAGCGATGCCAAGTCACTCAAGCCAATATGGTTTTAGCCTCTTGCTGAAAGTCTCTACAAATTCATAACAATAAAATACTTGAGGTTGCTAAAGACTGCTTGAAAGTCCTGGAATAAACCATCTCATTTCACACATGGTTCAAGCACCACTAAAAGTGTTCAGTTGCGCTTACTTCTTCCAGTGGAAACCAAAGGCACTCAACACCCAAAACGTCCTTCCTTTGTTCCCTAAGCCAAAATGCCAAATATGCTGTTCAGAGCTGGCTGGATCCCTGCCCCGAGAAGAAGGGGCCAACGACTCTGTCTTTGCCTTACAATGCTGTGGAAACTAAGCCACGCAGTGGTTTGGGATCCAAAAGCATCGAGTCTTACATTATGAAAAAAAGGAAACAAACTCTCCAAGGAAGAGTGACTTCCGATCCAGAACTTCCTGGAGTGGCCCTAAGCATTCATCAGTAGAAGCACAGGGAAAGAGCGCTAGTACAGAAAAACAGACATTTAACAACATTTCTGAAGCATAACGCAACATCATTTCAGTCATTTCTTAAAACAATCAAGTTCCAATACCACATTAAAAGTCCAAGAAGCATCTACAATGATGTTCCATACTTTCCAGGACAAAGAGGAGGAGACCGCACAAAGAGTTACTAAGCCTTTGTATCAGCCTGTTTTTGGTTGCCCGCATATCATGCACTCGCGCTTACCTGGCCAAGGGAAGGAAGTGTTGCATATCCCATGGGCTGATTCATCATTCCTTTCTGCTTCATGATGAGCATGCGTTTCTGTTCCTCGCTCAGGTGCGCCATCTGAGCTTGCATCTGCGGCTGCTGGGACTGCTGCTGCTGGATGTATGGCATCATGGGGTTCTTGCTGGGATTTGCCATTGGTGGGGTCATCCTCTGACTCAGCTCAGCATTGAAGTGGGTCAGAGGTTTGGTGTTGCCATAAGAAAGCATATTGGGCTGTTTGCTTAAGGAGTTTGTGCCCAGGTTATTTGGCTGCTGACTGATCATATTCATGTGATTTTGAGGGAGGTAGTTATTAATTGTGGTCTTCTGTGGATTGTTTGCCGTAGGAGGCACTATTGGGTTTTGGTTGTTAAAGGCTTGGGGATACATCATTGGGCTATTTGGTTTGTCTGCACTGAAGGGTCCTCCGTATGGACTAGATGGAGGGCCCACAGGTGACCAGCTTGAGGGTTGATTTGGATGCTGCTGCTGCTGCTTCTGCTGCATGAGCTTAGCTCTTTGCTGCTGCTGGGCTGCCATTTGCTTGAGCTGTTCAGCTGGAGACAAGTCAGCGCTTGGCATATTCACAGGCCCAGGCCCCGATCCTGCCACAGTTGCTGCTGCTGGATTCATAAGATAGCCATTTCCAGACCGTGTCTGCGTCTGGCCTGGAGTGTGGGCCTGGCTGGGAGTTTGAGGTGACTGAACAACACAGTTTGCTGGTGAGCCAGCAGGGATTGGGGCTGGCGGGGCGCTGGACACAGAAGCTATGCTAGAGGCTGTGGAGACGTTTGAAAATGGAGGACCAGAAGAAGAAGGCCTCACCTGGGGAGACCCTAATGGGACATGAGCAAATGGAGAATGAGATGGATCACTTTTCACGCTTGCACTCTCTTGAGTCTCTGTGGCAGGCCTGGGAAACTCCGGATCCTTCTTCTCTTCAAAGTCTTCGTTGAACAAATCTTGTATATCATCTTCTGGAACAGTGTTCGCTAGTTCGTCTATTAGCTCCTGCCACTCTTGATCGTTCAGGTTAATGTCTGAGAAGAGCTTGTTCTGATTTGAAAGAGATGTTTCAGAAGTGTCTATGCAGCTGGGGTCATCCAAAGGCTCTTGCTTTAGCTCCTTGTTCTGCAGGATGTTAAAACTATCTTCTAGTTCGTTGCAACCATTAACGGGGAGCTTTATCTCGGAAAGCCCACCGTTTTTACCCAAGTCTTCTAGACCACTACCATGCGTTCCACTGTTCTGCAGTGGCAGGGGAGCTTTCATGTCAAGCTGGTGAAGAGGAGAAACAGCAGGCAAAGGCAAATTATTGGGCAAGCTGTTGATTGCCTCGATGCCTGGTACATCCTTTCGTATCCGCTTGCTGGTCGGAGAAAAGCTCCCATCACAAACTCCATTCTGCTGTTCTCCATTGAGAGGTGAACGTGCGCCTTCCAATTTCCTTTTGACCGTCTCTTGAAGCTTAAAGAAAAACAAGAGAAAAAAAAATTAACCAGTTGCAGAGACAAAAAAAGCACTGATGAGCCTTGTGACAGATATCCTCATCAAGCCTAGTAGTAATAATAAGTTTTTAAAACTCTAATTAGGAAGTTTCTTTGATTTCATTCTTATGCCTTGATCAATTTGAGAATATAGTCTAAAACAAACAAAAAAAAAACCCCAAACCAAACCTGCTCCTGAATAGGAGAGCAGAACTGTAAAATATGTCTGTGCTCTCCAAGCTACCAGAATTTTATGGAGCAAGTTGACTAATTCAACTTTTTGGTGCCTAACACAGTGATGAGACTTAAATGGTGCCTAACACAGTGAGGAGTCTTAAATTGGTCCAAAAAAATTGAATCCCTAAAATTTACTATTTACTCTGAAAATCTTTTTGTTGGGAGTTTCTAGAAGCTTCTTGAAAAATACCTGCAATACATTTGATTGACTACTTGTATTGAAACATGTGGTGTTGACACCAGAATCTTTTGAGAAAATTCATTAACATAGTTTTATTTGATTAGCCCTCTGTTCTTGGCTACAAAACACATTGAGAAGCAGTTTTAAGTGAGGAAAAAAATACATCCACCCTAAAAAATAGAAGGCTCTTTGCATGATGTTAACTCAATCAAATAATGAAAAAAAGGAAATAACCTGTGTGCTAACATGAAAGATAAATAACTAACAGAAATGATAGCAAGACAAGTCTCCAGTAAAGTAATTAAATTAGAATATAAGAATGTTATTTAAAAAAAAGTGCATTAATATAAGCTTTAATTCAGGTTAAAAGAAGCATAGCAAAGCAGTGTAACAACCTACAGTCCTCTCCTACCACGTGAAACGTTAAGTCCTCTGCTTATGTAGCAGGCTAAAAAAAGCATCCCTCTTTGGCTAAGGCAAAAAACAATAGTGGGGAGGGGAGGAAGCAAAGAGGTCACAGCTCTAGCGAACGCCTTCAGGACACACTTGCATCCTTGATATTAGAACAATAGAAGACAAAATACTGAAAGATTTTATCAATTTTTAAAGTATTTTTACTGGTATGAAAATCCCAGACATGCAGCTCCCACCCCTTCCCTAACCTAGAGGTCCTCAACCTTCTTTCTTCCCACAATCCAGATCCCATTTATTTCTCCCATCCCAGAGGGCTAGTTCCCTTTCATCCTGTGTGTAAGACAGGCAAGCAAATCCATATCTCATCCCCATTTTGGAGGGAGCAGTTCCAAGAAGGCTGCGCCCTTCTATCGCCCTTCAGGCCTGCGTGGCCTCTTCAGCATGCAATGGAGGAGGACATGGCCAATGCACTTGTTGCTGCAGTCCCAGCTGAACATGCTTGGGACACTAAGCTATGTGCCGGTCCTCTGCAGAGATGTGACCTTTATGACAAAGCAGAAGGGTAAGTCTGAGCCCTTAAGCAGACCATCAACATCTTGATTTGTACCGGAGCAGAAAAGCTTTTTTTATGTGGGAAAATGATTCTCACGTGGCTAAGAGTCACCAGTGGGTCCCTGTTGGCATACGTGCCCGAGACTTTGCTGCCTGTTCCCCCGGGCTCCTCCTCTGGTGCAAGATGCCTGCACAGCTCCACAGGAGCTGTCCTTACCCTGAGTCTTTCCCCACCCCTGGTTTCTGGGGGTCAGGGAACAGCAAGGCCAGTGGTTTGCACTGAGAAGTTCCTCTCCCTGTGCCGCAGGCTGCGATGGGGAGCCCACCTGCGGCAAGGCAGGGGTGAGGAAGGCTGTGAGCATGTTTTGGGCCTCCCCACTGCCTGTGTGGAGTTCTCATCACTGGGCTCCAAACTCCTCTCCCCTTGCCCGACCGCAGCAGCTCTTGCCCCCATGAGCTCCGCAGATGCCTGGGGATGGGGTCCTGCACGTGGCAGCAGATCTAGGTGGGAATGCACACCGCACCGGCGCTCTCTTAATTAAAGCCCTGCACAGTCATGTTAATCAGCCATGGTCTGCAGGAGCGCACTGGGCTGCAGAGCACAGAGCCCTACAGCCGAGGCATCACCTTTTCATCTCTCCGTGCCACGGCAGTGGCAAGCTCCAGCAAAAGGCGCTTGCCCAGGGGTGGTAATTGCCTCATCTGTACCAGTTAACAGCGATGTGGAAGGTAAGTCAACACCCAGGACTAGTGTGAAGGAGAAAAATCAGATCCCACAAGGAGGCTTATGATATGGCTCTCACCTCCGGTGCTTCCCTCTCCTAAAAACCTATGTTAAGCTGAACACCACCGTATGGCATTACAGCTCCCTGCTGCTTTTTGACCGGTGTAACTGGCGTGTGGCAGAAGACTACAGCTGAGCCACTGAGCTTGTTTCACTGATCTTTATATAACCCTGGTTCAGACCCCAGAGACGAGAAAAGGATGATACAGATGTGGTAATGGCACCGCTTCACAAGTACGGGAGCACAGTCGCTCCACAGTCCTTTCTTCAAAGCAAGAAAAGAAAGAGCACAATCTGGCCTCAAGTGCAGGTGGTCAGTAACACAGTTGATATAATGGCTTAAAATATCATATTTAAATGTTGTCCCTAATGGGCCACTCGCACAATTCACAGCTGAAATCACCCATTTCAGCTCCTAAGCCATCTCACTACAAAGTCACTATCCCTCTTTGCCTTCCACATCAGAAAAACAGTCACCGAATGGCAAGTGACTCAAGGGCATGCACATGCAAAAACAGGGTTCAAAGAAATGTCAAAAAATTGTGATGGCCCTTTGCCCCAAGTTCGTATTGGCCAAATGCTGGGCTGTAGGAACAGTCATACCAAAGGACCTGGTGGCAGGCTTCTAGTTGTGAAGAAAAATTCGTGTAAGGAAGAAATGGGAAAAAACTTAATTTGTCTTATAATGACAAGTCAGGGATTAGTGAGAGCGATTATCTCGTGAGAAATACAAGAGAACTGACTCCACACATTTCACAACAGTTTGAAGGCATCCCTTACACGATATCGGTAAGAGTGATACACTTTCACATCGTGTCACACTTTCAGGTTTCACATTGTTTACTAATTTATCCTGAATCCATCACCTTATTTGTACGTGCATGTTTACCAAGAATCAAAACTATCTAGTGGCAAATAACCAGCCCTAAAAATATCAGCTCCTAAAGATTTCATCATGTGCTGAAACTTGGATGTCCCCCTGTACAAATATACAGTGACTTTAGTGAAAGTAAAAGCAGGCCCAGTATATAAATATTAATAATTGTGTTTATCATGCATTACAACAAAAAGCAGCTTTAACATGGAAACTATTTTCCATCAAATATCAAACTACCGAAATTGTGCCTTGTTGCAAAGGAAAACAAAATGAAGTCTATTCTAAGTTTGTGGCTCCACATTATTTGCCTTCAGAGGTTTTAGGATTTCGGGGGGTTAACAGGCACTAGAAAAAACCTAACCGTTTTATTTTCTTTGCTCATTGAACAACTGTAGGTAGACAGAAACATAACACGAAAGGTTTATTTGAACACAACATGATGGATATAACCTTTGCAGGTAGGGAAGCACCTTGGCTCTGGCATTTTGGAAGGGTTGGAAGTCATAACAATAGATGCATCTCTTCTTTTTGGGGTACAACACAGAAATATCATCAAATTATTTCAATGCAAATGTTCATATCGTGATTTCATTCCTAATCACCATGTCAACTATTGGATGGCTTGAATATCATCCACTGACCATATACTGGCAAACAGTTTACCACCACCAGGACTGCACAGTGTCTTAGACTAAAATCCCAGCACTTCCCCTTACCTCTGTAAAAACAATGTCTGAAGTAAAATATTCTCCTGTAGAGCGTCTTCCCTCTCCTTCTAAGAAGTAGTATATAGCTTGTGCATGTGATTTACAGAATGCATCATGAAGATATTAGCAGCAGCTTAGAGATTTATGTCTAGGAGCAGAAGACTCTTGATGCATAAAATAAAAATAAAAGGAAGATATGAAAATAAATCAAAAATATTAAAATAAAATAAAACCCTTGCCAGTTTCATAGGCCTTTATCTTGATTCACACAAAATATTTGTCTGATGAACCTGCACTTCACAGCAGGTTTCTACCCCAAAGCAGAAGAGAGTAAAGCAGGACTCACTATTCTTTATATGCCTTTGGAGAAACTCTAGTTGCAGAGCAAGAAGAGGTCAAACTTTGGCGGGTTAACTTTTTAAATGACTCTTGATTAGGGGAGAGGTGGGGAGGACAGAGGCTGTGCACGCAAATACACGTGGACCCGAATGGTCTAATCCAACCCGTCCTGAAATTTTCAGCAGAGCTGCTCGGACATGCCACGACAGACCCAATACCTAAACAAAAGAGCATTGAGGCTGTCGGCAGGGCTTTCATCTGCGGGGAGAAGCTGCTCCGCTTCATCCCACCAGCAGCAATTCATTTTTCAAAAGAAATGAGACCAAGGTGCTGTTGTTATAGCAACAGCTGAGCCACTCGCCGGCCCATCCTCCACCATCGCACTGCCTTCGGTGGGCGGCTGTTCCAGTCACCCACGGGGAGTGACCAGGGCTGTGGCAGTGGCCTAGTCCTTTCACTGCTCTATTAAAAAAAAAAAAAGGGGGGGGGGGAAGCCAAGAGGCTAAATTGTCTTTCTGCCTGCAGAGGCTGAGCATGATTCGCAGTGTCTAACACAGGTCCGCTTCCACTCGGTGGCCAGATGGTCTGTGAGGCCACAGACAAGGAGGCTGGGGTCACTTTTACAGATGCTTTCATGTACCAGCTACCTAGCGGACATGTTGCCGCTGACTTTTCTCTTGTTAAGGCAGCTCCAGCCACTCTGAGGCAAGGGCGACAACTGAGAGGTCTGGTGCGCCTGTTCCCCAGCTGTGCTGGGTCACGCCTTGCTCCTCCGTAGCTCTCTGTGGGAAAGCAGAGAAACCACCCAAAGCCCAAAGTCCATCTTCCTCAGAGAAGATGCACATTTACACAAAACAAGGGTTATCATATTCTCCACGCTGCTCTTCTGTCACTCTTTCTGTTAAAAATAAAAACTGATCTTTTCCATTCCTCATGTTGAATCACAGTCTGGCCCACCAGCTGTCCGTGTTCAGTCGGGCCTCAGTTCCCTTCCAGGGCAATGACTCAGTCTTGGCCCTTCCTGCAGGACTTCTACTCTCCCACCCATCATTTCTGTCTGGCTTAGCACGTCTTCTTCCAGGTGTTCCTGAGCTTGCCCCACCTTTCTTCTCCCTTACCTCTCCTTGAACTTCTCCAGATAGATCTTGACCACCCCCCCCCACTTGACAGGGAGTGCTCACCACGAGTCTGCCAAACACCACCCCAGTTCAGCCATCTCAAGCCTGCACCCTGACAACTGAGTCGAGTTCACTCCTTAACTTCTTGTGCTGCACTCAACTCCAATCAGCAACTTAGCAAGTGACCCAGGGGTTGCTGTGAAGTGACACTAAGCAATTTGATTTGATGTGACAGCTCTCCTAAGCAAAGACGTAATGGCCCTAACCACCTCATCTGAGATCAATAAGGAATAATCAGTATTGCCATTTGCATGCCAGCAATTCAGCTTCCACATTTGAAAGGATTCCTCGTTTCTTGCACATCCTTCCTTGCTGTACCACTGCTGAGACTGCCATTAAAAAGTCAACAGTGCCAAAGAGCGCCACTGCCTGAGGTACAACCACATCTTGTGACCAGTCTCTGAAGTCCATCAGCTCCACAGTGGCCTCTTAACAACACTTGCTGCAGGTGTCACGCAGAGATGGTGGGGAGCGCAGGACAGCCTTTCAAAAGCCGAGTCAGAGCTGAACTCAGACAAATGTCCAAGCAAAGCGGAGGTGGGTTACATACCACTGCTTCCAACAAATGAAAGTATTTCATGCATCAAACCACTCCCCTACTACTCGAATTTGTTCACACTGCTGAAAGCACTGCACCGACGCCTGCTAACTCACAGGATGAAGCCTGACGTAGCAAATTGATTTTGGATCGCAATTGCTCACTTAAAGCACATGCTGTGCTCTTCCATGCTGGGCCTGCCTGCCCAGTTCTTGTTGGCCAGGGCAATGTTTCAAATACGCAGGAAATTCACATGGTGAAATCTGTTTAAAGTTGGTAAAATCTTGATCCGCGAACCTAACCAGTAACCTGTGCAACTCTGCAGGCTCACAGAGTAACCTCTGCCTCATGAAGGAGGTCAAACCTTTGCCTGTTACCCAAGCTGCTAAGGGCTGCTGGGGACTCTGTCATCAGCCTTGTTTTTGCAAACAGTCATCAGAAGAACAAACCGACTCCTGTTAACAATAAGAAGTAAAAGACGCTCAGGGCACCAGTTAAACCCCAAAGAGCTAACAGCGAGGAAAACGATCCACTTCCTCGCATTTTAGCTGGGCTGGTGAGACAGGAAGGATTGGGCTCTCAAGCAGCGAGAGTACCGGCTGTCTGGATGCAAGCAGGCAGCGCAGGCAGCGCAGGGACCTCGCCGGAACTGCCTGCCCCGGCCAGCTGTCAGGCTCCCAGCCACCAGCGGGAACTGGATCACGCTGGGAGGTCAAGCAGAGGACAGGGAAGGAGGGTAACAAAAAAGGCACTGGATGAGAGAAAAAGATCAACAGCACTGGCGAAGTCAAACCAGGCGAATGCCATCACTCTACCTGCCCTCAGTCAGCGGGGTAAGGATGCTGATGCAGGATAAAACAGCTTGAGAAAAGCAAGAACTGGCATGAGCTTTCATCAGAGCTTTGAGAGAGGGGTGAGCAAGAGAAGGGAAGGAAACACATTTCTGTAGAGACGGAGAAAGAGAGGTAGCTTCTCCCATGGCTCAACTCTGCCTGATCCCATGTATTCTCATCACAGACTGAAGAATTTTTGTACTTCCACTGCTCAGGTTGTGTGATAAGAGGACTTCCAGCTCTCTGTGTATTAATTTAATCAAAATAAAAAAAGATAAGCACGTGTATCTTTACTGATGCTTACTGCAGTCTTTTAAACCACCCCATTGCATTGCTGCCAGAAAGACATTTTCTTCTGCAGAAATGAACACTGTGGAGAATGCCTAGCTAGTAAGGGATGCAGGAGTGAAGAAATATGTACAAAAATTAGTGGAGAAATATATACAAAAAATACCAACCATGCTGCTCAAATTGTACGGGTCTAGAACAGGCTGGGGAAAAAACTGTGATCGTTCTGAAGCATAATTACTATAGCAATTCCAGTTTGCCTTTAAAATATTTTTCTTTCATAATTTCTGCCTCTCCCTTTACACAACTCCAACTTAAATTTGAATGCAAAGACACTAAATGACACACTCCTGTGAAGATTTGGCATGCAGGGTCCCTGGGGAAGCTGTTGAGTAAAACACAGGCAATGGATGAAATTAATTTTCTCAATACAAAATTATTGGCAAGTTTAACTGGACTTTAGAACACAAATTATTTCATGGATGAAATGCTGTCATCACTGTCAAAGAGCCTTCTTGCCCGAGTGTATGATCTACATGGCTTCCTCCTCTTCAGGTCCATCCAATTTAATCCCACTTTAGCCCAATAGGGTAAACACTGGCAAAGCAGTAACCTCATCGCTTCGGGAGGGCCGGCATTCCTCTGTTTGTGCAAAAGTCTTAATGAAGGTGCTAAGAGCCTGAGAGCTAAACTACTTAGCTGGCAGTGCCTACTCCTGTCTCTCACATGGAAAAGCTGAGCTACATTCTCCCTGCAACTGTCCTCACAGACAGCAGGAGCTACATTTTCAAAGCGTGTTATGAAGATTTAGTCAGGCAGCCTCTAATTGACTTGTCTGGGAGTTGTGCTGATAAATCTTTACCCTTTGAAAACATTCCCAATCTGCTTTGTATCTGGACAGGAGAGGAAACTAATGATAAAAAGCAGACGCTGCAGATTATTACAGCTGTACCTCCTGAAGAACTCCTGCAAATCAGGGTAGAAAAGAAATGCAGGAACCTCTTGTGTTTTAAACTAAGAAGCAGCAAAGCAACATATCCAGTGTTGTTGCACATGCACCATAGCTACTCATTCACTACTCACTAGGTCTTTAAACTGCATATGCGACACTAGAAATGGTCTCCTGGGGAAAATCCTGCCCCGATTCATCCTTGGATGGGCGCAAGTCGCAGCAAGCTAGTGAAGTGCACTAGTGCCACCCTGCCTGCCTAGTGAAGGGGCATTTGGGACAGGAAAGCATTCTTGTGCTCTGCAAAGGAGCAGCAGCTCTCCGGCACAGCCTCTGCTTTTCTTCATCGTTAAGGCACCGGTAGGATATGAGCTCTATTTATGACTTCAGAACAAACAGACTAAAATCTTGTCTAACTGCTGTAAGGGAAAAGCCCTTCCTACGCCTAGCAAGCAAACTACCTTCCAGTTGCATCCAAAGTACTGCCATGGTGCAATCTACATGCATAATAAAATACTCCAGAATATTCTTGGAGAAACTCCAAATAAGAAGCCAGAAGAGACAAGGGATGGTGGCAGCATGACAGTAGCCCCCGATCACACTGTTGGTTTCCATGTACTTTGAGCTTCTATTTGACCTTTTTTATTACCAAAGCCTGTCTAGTGTATGATCTCTACAAGACCGATAGCAAGCTGTCAGAAGGCTGAACTCAGAAATGGTATGGTTGCCTGCCATTCATTTCACTAGTGTTAACTCCCAACAAACACCACCTCATGTCAACATGGCTACTTATTCACTTATTTCACAGTTGCGTGAAGTAGCATCTTTGAATTCCTCAAATCAATGTAGTGTAAGTAATTTCAGGGATTCTTCCACATGACCAAGTTCATGCTTTTTGAAGCAAAGTGTTTGATACAATCAGAAAAGGAAGGAAATGAGAGCCAGATAGTCTATACACTGTACCTGTTCAAGCCCACACATTTTAGTCACCCTCTTGGGGTAACATCATCATAAATGAAACTTCAATTTGAAAATAATTTAAGATCAGAATTAACAGATTTCCACAACTAACACACAAAACAAAGAAAAAATCTTGTGACTCAACAACAGGACAAGTTATATTGTGCTGCAAACAAAACGGTGAATTTATCCCAGAGTTTGTCTCCGTAAGCCTGCCTCCCCTTCCCCAGCTCTCCCCTCTGCCTGACTGTGCAGCTTGTCTGAGGACATAGGTGACCTGAAGATTTCTTTGCAAAGACAAATACTTTTAAAGGAGTGTAGGTTATCTAAGTACAGGTTAAACAATTAACAGTGCAATAGGCATTGCAAAGGAGACCCAAGTGTGGGGGGAAGGGGGAGGGAAATAAATCTTTTGCATGCTACTGAATTAATACTCATATTTTTCAAAGTCCTAGTTCTCATTATGCTCCTGAGCCATGTCTTTTGGGAAAAGGAAAAAAAAAAAAAACAACATGGGACAGATGAGTTTGGAAGGAAAATAGTGCTAGNACCAAAAAAAAAAAAAAAAAAAAAAAAATCAAACTACTAACTGAAAATTCTAAACCAGAAAAGATATCAAAAACATCTAAAATGGATCTGGCTTTTTCCATCATCAAACAGTTTCCTGATCAGCACAATCAGTTTGATCCATCTCTAAGAAAGAGGAGCAACGCTAGAACTGCTTGTTTGTCTTGCCTTTGCATATCTATTTAAAAGAATGCATGCAGCAGCAGTTTTGTAAGACTCCTGTACAAAACCCATAGCTCAATCCTGAGAGGTGCTGAAGCCCTCAGCTCCCATTAAGTTCACTGGGAGTTAGGGGTCAATTGATAAGATCACTTCTTCTGCACCAGAATTTCTTCTGAGATGGACACTAAGTCTGGTGGAAAAACTCTTCTTTACATTCCTTTTTTGCTTTTAATACAAGTTATAGCCAGCACTGCAAAAAAATGTTGCAGGACCCTTGAAGATCTGTGAGACTAAAGGAGTCAAAGGATTGTATAGGATGCCCCAGACATGTTCTGAATTATTCTGGGCACAGTTTGAGAGTTATTTGCCATGGCTCAAGGCCAGACAGCACTGAAGAGCAGTTTTGCCCTAAATATGGCCAAGCAAACCACAGAAACTTTACTTCTTTGTTGCTTCAATACCTTTACCTCAAGCTGACCTTGGGTCCCACAAAGGCATGCAACAACAACTAATGGAAAAGTACATGTCTGGTCTCCCAGATCCCAGCGATTATTAGAGTCACAGAGTCCCAAGGCTGTACCTACTGTGTGGGGTGAACAGCAAATGTACTATTTAAGTCTACTGACGAAGTGTAAGGAAGAAGAAAAGAGATTTTAAGCAAATCAAGGCTCTGATTCAGCAAAATATTTAAGCACATAGCCTGAGTACCCTAAGCAACGTAAAATACAAAGAATGATTTATGCAATGAACAACTTCATCAGACCAAGGCCTTTGCTCGGGTCTTACGTTCTTTATTTCATCTACGGCAGCTGTCTCCACCCCAGGATAAACCTCTTCCTCCCTCCCATCGCTAGTCTGAATATACATACACAGTGTAGTTGATTTGCGTATGTTGCACTGGCTTTGTGCTTCCCCAAAGGACAGATCCTAAAAAGGATGCACTCTGTTGCAATCTGGTGAATCTCTTCACTCCCTGCACGTACCTGGAGCACCAAGGAAAGACAGGAGCCGTGGGAAACCTGCCCAAGCAATTCATACTGTTTGCTCGTGGCTTTCACACCCTTCCAGTGGGCAGCATGGACTGTTTCTCCCACTGTCCCCAGTACCTTCCCTCAACAGTGTGAATGCACATTTGCTTGTCACATGATAATGATGCCCAACATGGGCACAATTGCCAGTGTTGGGGAATGGGCTGCGAGGCACCTAGAAAAGATGGTTGCCAGGAGCAAATGCTAGCAGTACCTATAAAGTCACCTGGCCTAGAGCTCTCCTGTTGATGTCTGAGCGACATCAAGGAAAAAAGGTGCCTGTGCTCCATCTAAATGAACTACACTGACAGGCGGGGAAGGGGCCACCTCAGCAGTAACCAGAGTCTTGTGAATAGATGTCCCATTCTTGCCTGCTCTGCCCTCCTTCTAAAGCTGTTATGTGAACTTTGCAGATACCTTATCACCAGAGTATCTTATCATTGAATGCTTTTGAAAAAATGTTAGCTACTGTTAGGGGGAAACCACATCTCTACTTTCTTAAGCCGTCTATGTATAAAGGTGCTCAGTTCTACTCAGAGCTTGTCTAAAGCAACACAGTGTCCCAGAGTACAGCAGCAGCATCCTGTCTGCAGGCAGATTCCCCAAGTTGCTAGCTTTTGGATGGTTGAACTCATTGTAGCAATAGCATGAAAAGCTTGCCAAAATCCTAAAGGTGTGTAAGGCTTCACGATGTCTCCATACAAACCAAAAAGATGACCAGGAGAAAGGCGGTCAGTGCTCTGCTAAACAGGTCAAATTCCCACTTAGTTGTGGCCGCACACCAGAATACTATCAGGCACTTTTATCTATTTTTGTATTTTGAAAACAGCCCTCCAAGGGAAGGAACTGCAGCTCATAATGCTACATATGTGTCTGTACATGTCCATTGTGTACAACGCAGGTTTTTTTTTTTTTTACTTTTTCGTTTTGTTGGCAAAAAAAATTCCCTGCATTTTCCACACGTGTGCACACATGCACATGTAGTTGCTGCCCATGATACTCACATGGGTTTTCATCTCAGCAATCTGTGCATACTAAGCATATATTAGCAGCTAATCCAAATTAAATTTAGACTTCAAGTCCCATTCACCACTGAGAGTTTGTGCCTTTAACAGTGTCAAATAAAATAAACACAAGACGACAAAAAAGCATTTGCTGCTGTTAGATGCTGTAGGTAAGACTGAGTCACTGAAAACACTACAGTTCTTTCCTAAACCCCTTGGAGGTATGAAGCACAAGACATTATAGTTTGCTGTTAGATAAGCCATAGAAATGCACCATACACCAGCTGTGCATTCATATAATGGGCTTCCACTAATCTTATTTTCCTTCTTAGAAGACTTCTCATTCCCACCTTTTTCTCCTGTTCTAGGAGTGATGAGCCACCTAGTACTAAGGCACTTTTAATTTGTTAGTCTGGAGATAAAGTACTCTTGGGCTACCACCAGGATTATGTGGATTTTGGTCTCAGAGAAAAACAGAGGTGGGCTGAATCTAAAAAGGAAAAAAAAAAATTACTTGTGTGTCAAATAAACCCCAGAAACCATCACTTAGCACTTAAATGGTGTCTGTCATTCAGATGCAAACATGTATCAAACCTCTGAATTACATTTAAGAAAACAGAGCAGGAAGCTTGCCTAAAGCTGTATATGAAGTCAGTGGCAGGGTTAGAATTGGCCTCAAGTCTCCCAAATCCTGTGCCCAGCCAATGGGAATACAAAATACCTTATATCTTCTCAGATCAATAGGTGCTTTTGCTTCTCTTTCTTATCTTATTCAGGAAAAGGAAAGGGCAGAAAAAAAGCTATGAACAGGACAGAAAGAGCCTGGAAACTCCCGTAGGCACCACAAGAAAGTTGCAGGCAAGAACAAGTCAATCCATTCCAGCCTTAAGGATGCAATTCATATCCCCTATACCAGGCTGAGATAGGAATGAGATAAATCATGCTATAGAAGTGTCTTTTTCTTTTCACTGACCTTAAAGGGAGCCTTGGTAACTAGCTCAAAGAGAGGCATCCACAGTCAGATGCCTGCATCTGGACCCTCCCCAAGCCACCAACATTATTTGCCCAGTCACAATTAGGGAACTAATTACATGCTACTGCAGTTGACATCTGTGTTTAATAAAGATTTCTGTCTGCGTGGGTCGGGTCCTTCCTCCAGTTTCATTTCCAGAGGCTTCAGTTTTGTCCCACTAAACTCTAAGAAAAAAGCTTGAAATCTTCATAGTTTGGCCTGTAATTATGATATTACATTTGCTCTTGGAAAGAGTCTTACTTTCTTGTAGCGCCAAGGGAAAGAAGGTTGTGCAGCTCCAAGTTCTTGCTTAGTAACTTACATGCTTAATCACTTCTGGATTATTTAAGAGAGGCAAGGATAAGGGGAGAGGTAGCAGGAGGGGCTGTGAGCTTAAATTCCAGATAAATAGTAGTGTTATAACCATGATGGTCTAGGCAAAGTCTGTAGAGAGAAAAAAAAGTATTTTTAATTAAATGCACAGATAACAGGGAAATATAGACAAGCTTTGAGGTAAGCAAGCATTTCTTTCTTCTTGTAGTAACCCTAGTAACAACTTTAACAATGAGCAAGCATGCTTAAGAAATTATGGAAAATCGTGTAGATATCGGGCATATAGGATTGTGTGCAAATCTGCCGTATGATAAAGCTTCCCACAGTATGAAAGTTTGTTTTTAAAGGAAATTACATGGGCAGCAGGTTGAGGTTTTTCCTAGGGCTATTTACAATACTCCTTTATTTTTCCTCCTTTCTTCTAAGCTTTTCAAAACTGTCAAATGAAAACAAAAGCCTAGCAATTAGCATATTTCAGAATTACATTAAGGGCCCAGCTTTAAAATGCCCAGCTGCCCGAGACTGACTTTTTCGAATGCCAGGTGGAAGACACAAGGCCAAGAACCAACTTTGAATACTGTGGGTCCCGATGGCTGTAGGATTTGCAGGAGACCGTGGTTTCAGTATGTCTGGGGACATAAGTCACTACTTTTTTTTCCTTCTTCTTTTTTTCCTTTTTTTTTTTTTTTTTTTTTTTTTTTTTTTTTTTTTCCTTCTCCAAAACCAAAGCTGTCTGGTATTGCCAAACTCCAAATTCAGACCCACAATAATCGTATTAGAAACATTCGACACTGCAAACATAGAGGGTTTTCCTGACTCATCAGTAAAGTAGTAAAGGCAGCCTTCTCCTCTCCCTGCTAATGAGAAAGGACTGCAATGCCTGAAACTAGAGCAGATGTTTTTCCCCCTCAAGTGTTCCCTATGTCTCTGTACAGCAGCATAAACTAACCAAGGATGTTCTCTCCGTACAGGGCCTGGAAATGTTACCAGACAGCGAGCTACTAAATGGGCACTGGGTGAAAGGCTCCCTAAGGAGCTGCGGAAGGAACACAGCAGGGCACAGCGCCCTTCTTGGGAACGCCGTCTCTCCACACAGCCACTGTCTAGCAGAGGTTCAAACCACAAGGATTCAGACTAAACCACAGAACCATACAGATTCGCCTCTCAATCTCAGCACAGCAGGGCTGCAGACAGCCTGTGCGCTGTGGCATTCCCGGCTTACACTCCAACGTCTCTTAGTAAAGGCATGTAGGCAGGAGTCCCTGGGGATAAAGCTGCTCTCATGCTGCTGCCCCGTGAGGGGCTAAGAGCTACAGCTGGTCCCTGCCTCCTCCACCTTCCCATAGCTCTGCTGGACCCCTGAAGCTCTCATCTGGATGGCAGCAGTCATCAGAGGAGGCTATGACAAACAAGTGGCAAGCTAGCAACAGTGGCAGCAGCTCTATGCGGTGACGGGAGGCTTTAGGGAGCTGGGGAAGAAATGTGCACCAGGCAGGGGGGGAACATTTGCTGTCCCCTTGCATAGTCCCATCTTTTTTCCTCTCCTGTCACGTCTCCCATAGTTTCACAGTTCAGATCTCACAGCCTCAGACGTAAGTTATGTGGTTGCAGAAGGCAAAGTGGCTCTAGAGCATTAGCCTTCCTTCTGACAGTTACAAGGCCTCTTCTTGCTCCCACCCTCAGTGCATACTCATATTCTGCGATCAGCCTCTCCCCATCTATCTGACTTTCTTCCCAGTTCTGCTGGTGCTTACAGGTCTTGGAAAAAGCCATGAGAAAAACTGACCTCATTAGCAGTTTCCTCAAAAAGTGAGTTGGAGCTGGGCGTCCATCTCCTCCAGCAATTCTCAAACTCACATAAAAAACATGAAAGGAAACGATGCCTAGGGTTGCTCCAGGAATTCCAGCTACTGCCAATGAGAGGAATTTGCATAACTTGCCCCTATCTGCAGTGCAAGCAAGAAGTTTCTGCTGCAACTGTTTCTTGGCTTTCCTCATTTTCACCCCACCCTGCAAGAAGAAGAAGAAACTTTCTTCACGTATGCAGGGGGCTGCAAAAGCAAACTGCTCACAGATGGACTCAGCAAGTGGTTCTTATGCCTGTGATGGCTGGAAGATGGGAAGATACGCCAGGGACGGCTGACTCTGTGCCTGCTCTGTTTCTTACACTCTGCTTACTGACTTCTGTTGCAGAGAGGACACTGGGCTAAATGCCCCTTTGAGAGGACCCAGTACAATTGTTCTTATACCCACAGCGCCTGCAGAAGAAAAGCTACTTAGAAGCTTTTTACTAAAATAAAACAAACAGAACCCTCCCTCTACCAGTTTTTGAATGTTCTACTTCTGAAGCATATTGATGATAATACATGATTTTAGAAAGCTGCAGCTATACAACGGAAAGTGGTATAAACTCATTTCCAGTGACCCCTAAATAAAGAGGGGTCAGTGCAGGAATAACAACCTTAAGCACTTGCTTAACTGCTTTTTGAACATGGACTAAATGCCAGGCTGTGGTCATCCTATTAAAAGATACACAAACGACCATACTTTCTCCTCTTCTCCTGGTCATCCCCCACCTCCTCCCCAAACTCCCAGCTCCAACATAACCGTGACCTACCTATCTGATTTTGGGTTCCTGAAGACTATTATTGCAGTTCAGTATCTGAAAGGAAGAACTGTGATAACCATCACACCAAACATGAGGAGGTATAAGTAAGCGATTTTAGCTGTCAGTTTTTGTAGAGAATCTCAACAGTCTTTACAAGGAGAACTCTTCTTACTAATATCCGGGGCGTACAATATAAATAAAAGATATTATTTCATACGCAGAGTGGGTATCACAGTGAAAGGCCATGGAAAGTGAAAGACACCAGTGGGAGAGCAGACAAGGGAGCCTTGAGGCTGAAATCTTCAACCTGATACGAATGACAATATCGTGTACAAAAAAATAGGCTTTGCTAGAGAGCAGCACGGATAGAGTCACTTAAGGAAATGTGAATTATCATGATACTCAAAATGTATTTTCTCTGCTTCATATGCATAATGGGATCCTCTCAGAAAATGTAATCTAACTGAATTTATTTAAACAATCAACTCATTAAATTCTTGAAAATATAGGAAAATAAATATATGGAGATCCTAGGTATGCAAAGAGACTATTCTTTTTCCTAGGTTTCCCTACTTTTCACATATGATGCTGTGACTCAAACTCTACATAAAAAGATCGCCAAATTAATTTTTTAATAGGGAAGGAAAAATCAACCTCCTTGGCAAAACTTGAACTCCATTCCTCAGAATGATTAGTTTGGCCACTGGAGGGCTCCAATATTGTTCCATAAAAGCAAAAGAAAGTTTACTAGGAAGGATAAACACATCACAAATAGCCTGGGCAATAAAGTTAAAACATAGTACACAGTCTGAACCAAGACTTGCAAGCATTTTGTAAAGAGTCAGAGCTAATTTAACCATTGTTTTGTTCTTGTAGCACAAAAGGAGTTGAAGAAGAATGATTTTCTTACAGTTTGGCTATAAACATCTCCTTAAATACAGCACCCATTAAAATGATTTTTGTATTCAATAGTAGAATGACTAGGTGTCTGCAGAAAAGCAAAATCCATGGGTTTCATTGGTGCATGTCAGTAAAACAATTCTGCATGGAAGCCCAGCGCTGCAGAGTACAACAGAAGTACATTCTCTGTTCCTCTCGTGACTCCAGTCTTCTCAATGAAAGTTTACCAAGATAAATCATGCAACGTAGCAACTGGGAGCACAGGGAGGACAGCCTGCCACAGAAAGTCCTTGATTGTTCTTTTTTTGGATAAGCCATTGTTGGGAGTTGCCTTTTATTTTCTAAGAGGATTTGTATGTTCAGGTATAGAAAGTCAAGGAATAACTGGCCCTAAAACTAATGGGTATTTTCCCAGTAACATGGCAGCCAAGATTTTATCAGAAAAATGTACGTGGTCCTGCAGAAGCCAGTAGGGGCACTGATGTCAGCTGATAAGCTAATGACTGCAGCTTATCAGCTGATAAGCTAATGACTGCAATGCTCCAGTTAAGGATAAAACAAAGCTATTTCAGTATTGGAGCATGAGAAAAAGTATTTTAGACATCATTCTATCTACAAACTTACAGAAGGGAGCAAAATGTCGAAGTACCCCCTGCACTCCTCAATCCGTCCCGTTGGGGGTGGGGAGAATTAATCCTGGGCTGAGATCCTGAATGTTGGAAGTTTCACACTGAGCCAAATTTTACAGCTGAGTTAAGCACTCCTGAAAATAAAGGAGGTTTATTAGAAATACTGAAAGATGCTAGTGGGTACTATGATAAGCCCAACTGAGCACTGTTCTTGTTTGATGAAGTGTACTGTATTGGGTTGATGCACAAAACATTGTGGTTTGCTGGCACCTTGCCCTGCGCACACTATTTTTTCCGCTTCTTCAATGTAAAGGAAAAAAGAAAAAAAAAAAAAAAAAGCTTGCTTAAAATATCCCTGCCGCTCTCCTGTAGCCCCTTCCTCCAGCACATCACATGTTAATGCCAATCTGCTGGGAGACTGCAATTCGAACATAATGAGATATTAATGAGCTTTGCACATGTCCCCAGTCGCAAGTCCCACCACCACCCCCCCGGCTCATTTCTCACAAACCTACAGAGAAGCCTTGCTTGTTTTCCTGACACTGCATTTGTGTCTCCCCCATCATGCCCCCCCCCAGCAAGCCCTGCTGCACCGTTCCCCTTAAGCTGCCAGCTCTAAAGAGCACCAAATGGGCTGGCACTGTCTTGTTTCCTGGCCTAATGGATGCTTGTTTAAACACTGGAGCTGTTTGCATTGCTGCGGCTCACTGCATGTTAAACACAGTCCTCTGAAACCCTACGCCAATCCAATAAAGGTATCAGCAGTTCAGCGTGGGGAGGCAATTACTATAAAGTCCCAAGTGTGCCTTCTAAGCTCAAGGAAGGAAAATTTGATCGAACAACTAAAAGCAAAATCTGATTCGGTTCAGCATCACGTGGAGGACACAAGGTTTAACTGCAGCCAGGCCTATGGAGGGCAGGAGGAAATCAATGGACGAGCTGGGGAGAGCAACTGCACGTTGTTTAAGAGGGCTTAAAGCTGGCCTGTTAGCAATGCTCTCTGCTGCCTTCACAGAGCCACCTCCCTCCCCCTTCGTCTATATGCCAAGGTGTGCTGTCTGTCTTTTTTTTTNTTTTTTTTTTTTTTTTTTTTTTTTTTTTTTTTAAATGATATGCTGCCAATTTCTTTTCACCCTTCATCAATTCTTGAAACAATTCTTCTTCTGGTAAAGGTCCTTCCCCTGTACAAAGTCATCGTCATATCAAAGGGGAAGTGTTACACAGGAACAGCTTATGATAGAGGGTTGATGGTAACCAAAAAAAGATCTGTGCTTCATCGAGAGATGAAAAAAATCCAAATCTCAGACTAATGATAGTCAATATTTCAATGGACCAGCTCTTTACCTGGCCGAGGGCAGAAAATCAAGGGAGGAAGAAGCTATATTTCAATTCATTTAATCCATAGAAACAAAGCTGCTTTAAGATGTTCTACTTCCTTTACTTTTAAGTGCAAGATAAGGAGATGGGGGAGTGAGGGAATGTTTCCATTTTATACTTTTTTTATTATTATTTTAAACAGAGTCTATAAGATGGCCTCACTCTGAGGGCAGCTTTGCAAATGATGTGGAAAGTTTTCCAAGCACTTGCCATGGCCACAGCTACCCTCAGGAATCTAGGAAAAGGGGATTTGCCACACCAGATCGGGCCAGCGAGCCAGCAGGCTTGGCATCGTGTCCCTAGCTGTGTCCCACACCTCAGGCTGCTGAGGGGGCTAAAACCCTCCTCCTCCCTCCACAGTGCAGGGGAGGGATTGTGGGTACAGCTGGGAATTAGGGAAGATATCTTTGAGGGGGAACCTGCCCTCCTCAGAGCCCAATCCCCAATCCTGTGGGCCAGGTTCATCCCATGGAAGGACGCGGCCGGCAGTGGACAACTGGCACCTGCCCGTGCCCAGAGCTACCCGTCATCACCCCAGCCAGAGCTGGCATCTGGCTAATGGGCTTAAGGATCAAGCTGTCCCTTCAAAGCAAAGTTATCACAGGTCAGAAATCCAGTGTGATCCTAAGATGTGCAGGCTGAAAGGTAGAGGGCTGTGCCAATTAATTGATTCCGAAGGATAAATGTCACTGGGCTGCCATCACTCCCGTCTGGAGACACTGCCGTTTGCAGCACTGAAATGAGGAGGACAGGGAAAGGAAGCACTGTCTAGTTTTAAAAAGGGCTATCTGCGGGGGGAGATCGTTTCCTTATTTTTTTTTTTTTTTTTACAATTTAAGAGAACAACTTGTGGGGAGAGGATGGAGTTAATCCCAAGATCTTGCCTTTCCCGCTCCGGAGTTACTCTGGATTTAAAACTCAGTGCAGGCAACAGGATGCTGCTGGTGGCCTGAGTACAGCTAGTTAAAGAGTGACTGCCTGATGGGTGTTTTGACAGAAATTAGGGGCTTTCAACCAAGAGGGAAAAACTGTTGGGAAACATCTGTTTTGTTTAAAAAAAAAAAAAAAAGAGCACAGTAACTTTCCTACTTTCAGTTTTATAGCAAAACACAAACAAACAAACAGCACTTGTTTTTGCTGGCATTCCTTGCCAGGGCTGAGGGGTGGGGGGAGGATGAGCTGGAGACATAATGTCTAGGTAAAGGGGGAATCCTTCCACATACTGCCCTTCAGTTAGGGCTTTGAATCCAGAGATTTAATTTCCACACCTTACAACAAGGATCGCTACTAAGAAGATGGCAAGAAGCACCATCCTCGTGGGTGGAGCAGTGCAGCAGCCAGAGCTAACCAATACCAAAACAAACAAAACCCAGGCTGTCTTGAAAGCATCAGACCCAGAGATCCCCAAGAGACTCTTGTCACATTACAACTCCTTCCCTCTCTTGAAGCTGAGAATACGGCTTCTGTGAGGGCTTGAGAAACTCACTCACCTACTCACCAGTGGTAAGTGGAATGATTTCCTGATGGTACTGGGGAAGGATGTGGCTCTCAAAATCATCGGCTTCTGCAGAATCTAGCCTTTAATTTGAACAAAGCAAAACAACAACAAAAAAAATCCAGCCCTTGTGATTGCACAGATAACTTTCCAAATATGACACACTGCCATGCTGTGTTTCTGAGTCTGCAGACAGGCTTCTCCTGTTGTTCCAAAGAAGCTGCACAGTGCAATCAATAAGACTCATTAATGATAATCAGTACCCTATGGGCAGCAGCAAAACTGACAAGAATCCTGCCAATTTTGTCCTTCTGCTGTTACTTGGGGAAGCTCTGACTGACAGGAAAGGTAGATTTCCCACTTGCTTGCATTCAGTAGCGAGAGCAGGTTGCAGACAGAGTCCTGCGGGAGGGCCCAGCCGCAGCATCCCACAAGGAGTGCCAGCGTTTGCTGCAGTCAGAGAAAGGCTTTGTACTCTCACAATCACCTATGCATGGGATGAGGCTCTTTTCTTTCTTCTTTTACATCCTGATATACTGCTCATCCCTGAACACCACAACAGGCTTTCCTGCCTCCTGACCCCACCAAGCTGGTGAGCCGATAAGCTTCAAGTCCTGACACAAGCCATACCCTCAGCTTTGGGATGCATGGGGAGCTATATCATGAAAGACAGACTAGGCTCTTAAATAACACAAAGTGTCCTAGATGCTATTTTCACTCTCCTAACTCTCGCACAGTGACTAGAGGATCTGCCACCCATTGTCTTCCCATTTGCTGCTGGTGAACCACTAAGGACATATTTTGGGACTCAAGGAAGGGACACAATGGTCCCTTCAGCTTCTTCAAGGTCTGCCTTCCCCCAGCTCTCCTCCCACTTCAGGGACTTCCAGTTTTTGCTTGTTCCCTTCAGACCAGAATCTCCTTGGGCACCAAGCCGGCCCTGGACCCCACCATGCATGCTCTCTGACATGGACCAGCACAAGTGACAAAACAGATGTGTAGACAGGGCCACTGAAGATGAACTCCCATGGAGATTTCGCTTCAGGATGAAATTATTACTAATTTTTAAGATTCAGTTACTTGAAGGCATACATTGCACACTTGTTACTGGTTTAAAACATATTTAACTATTTGATTTAAAATGGTACCTCTGAAGGTTGGTTTCCATCTGATTGGTTTCCATCTTTGAGATCTGACTCAAGGAGATATGCAAAAAAGTAAGGTTTAAAGCAGCAAGAATTTCCTCCTTCCCATCCCCTTTGAATAAAATGTGCCATGATAGCATAGCTACACATTTACACTTTGAATGGATCATTCCTGAGAATAAAACAGCCTTTTCCAGAACCTAGGCCTACACAATGGAGATAGTTTCCCTTAATCAATATTGTGGAAGAAAAGTGTAATAAATTGATGTCTGTATGTCCAATGTCTGTAATTTGTTTAGATAAAAAACCTGAACGTTCTTATAATTCACACTTTCAAGGGAAATAAATGGAAGGATTGACAGAGCCTACATTTGTCAGGAGAAAAACCTAGGGAGGGGAAAATAAAATCCCCTAAGTGTTTCTCAAGCATACTATCATCTCATCAGATGATGCACAGGGTGACGCTGAGGTAAAGGAAATGGAGAAAATGCCATTTCCTGCTTCATTTCCTCCAGGGAGAATCTGGAGCAAGGTTTCATCAGATTAGAAATCCAAACAACCACATGTAGACTAAATGTTTTGTTTGCAGTTCCAGGCCTCCAAGGGAAGTACCCTGCTACAAGCAGCACTGGGTTAGCTCTGCCTCTGTGATGAAGGACCAGCAAAAAGTGGAAGAGCAGCAAGAGAAACTGGTGATGTGAAGAGTAAGGAGTGGTGGTTGTCACCTCCAATCTTGGCTTCTAGGCCCTGAGTAGGGCAAGTACAGGCTCCACTACAGAAGGCAAAGTTACTGGCCTGGCAGGGGGAATTTCAGGTTGTTAGTTCCAGAAACAGGTGAGAAAAAAAAACAAAACCCAACCACCTATCTTTTCATTTCCAGAACAGTTCAAATACTAAGAGCACCTCAATTACACGTATAAAGGGGTCAGGGTTTGAAAAATGCCAAGTATCAGATCCCTAAACATCAGACCTTTGCACATACAGGTACCCCAAAATTGAAAGACATTTTTGGAAACGTTTTCTGTTCCTGGCAGTTCACATCAATAGTCACTGCCTTGAAATCAGCAATGTTAGACTGGCATTTACCATCACTAACTACACAAATCTACGCATAACAGTGCACAAAAATGGCAACACAGTCATCAGCTGCACTTTATTTCGAAGAAGGTATCTAATGGGAATGTTTTTATATGCCCAAACATTAATAAACTTACATCAGAAGCTGCTGACTACCTTTGTTTGCGGTTGGGCTCTTTAAGAAGCCTGAGAATGGAGGCAAACTGGATGCTGTTCATATTGGAAAGCACTTTGCAGAACACCCCAATAGTGGCCCAGATGGCAGAATCTGGAAAGCACACAGGGGACTGAGGGGCTTTGGGACACTGACACACAAGGGAGGCTAGTTCGGTTTCAAACATCCCCAGTTTTGGTCATTTGCCGTGTCCCAGACTGGAACCTTTGGCGCTGCACCTCAACCATCTCCTAAGATCCCCCCGACTTACAGTACAGTGTTTAACACAAACTGAGAACTGTGCTAGGTTTACCTTAAAATTCCCCACTGAAATCTTACTGAAGTTAGTCTTGTCAGTCAGGCCCTGAAGTATCAGCTGCCTCTGGGACAGCTCTGTCAGCCATTTCAAACCAAGAGGCCTTTGCTTCTCTAGCACAGTCCTCAGCCTCATTTCCAAAATGGATTCCGGTACTTCCCCAAATAAAGCATGGGTGACAGAGCCAAAATGTTTCACTCGCAGTGATGTTGAGGACTGGGGACAGCCAGTCTGTGGCATAAGGACTGGACCTGACCCACAAGGTGGCTTTTCTTGGTGCCCACGTCAGCAGGGCAAACAAATTACTAGGTGTGTGGTATTTTCAGCGTACTCCTGGTGTCTTGAGCACTGACAGTTGATTGAAAGGATTGACAGTTATGAAAAGGATTGCGGCTGATCCGGGCATCAGGCATTTTTCTGTGAACTAAATGGAACAACTGTCCTCTTTGGCCCGAGACACCAGGATTTATCAATCCTACAGTGTAGATTTAAGGTCATCTAGTAGCACATACTTTCTCTTTCCTCTATTGCATGTTTAGACGATCAGAGAAATGGTTGTTAATGTTGAACGTGGTTATCAATAGTGCTGAACTGCTCGGAGTAATGCAATTCCAGTAGCTGGCAACAGTAACTTCTTAGGGATCAAAACTCAGATGCCAACCTGGAACTCAGATCTCAAACCCATTTTTCAGAGGCCATGCTATTCACAGACAACTAACACTGATGCTCACAGGAAACCTCACCTAGCTTTGATACATGTGCCTAACCCCCTCCAAGTCACTCAGGCCCCATGGTGGCCCAGAGAACTCCAGCTTACGCTTCCTCTGACATGCTGCCAGGGTGCTCTTTTTATATAGGAAACACCATCACATACCTCTTTGCTCATAACAGCCTCCTCTCTCTCAGTGCAGCGAAGCATATGGATGTGTGAGAAAGTTCACTACACATTTCAGATCTCTGCTAGTTATCTGATTTGCGTCTGTTCAGCTGTACTTTTGCCTTGCACCTGTTCTGCACAAGGAGATATTGTAGAAGGCTTCAAGAAAGGAAAAAAAAAAAAAATCCAGACAAATATAATGCTCTTCTTGGCACTTCTATATTAGTAGCCAGGTTGATAAGATCCACCTATGGAAGTGACAAATTTTGCATTGTATGTACATGTTGTGTTGTCTGCCATTCTCCTTTGGAAGCAAGCACACAGACTTTAGCAGCAGCAGTGTTGTACAGATTGAAAGAAACAGTATAAATCTGTTCAAGGCCTTCCCTGGAAGCCCTTCCAATAAAAGTTGAGGGATTATTTTTTTGCAATTTGAACAAGTGATCGCTCTGAACGAGAACTCCCAGAATTGAAATATTCCTGTGCTGAATATAATTCTAGATTCTGATCTACAGTTCACATAAATCCCCTACCTGAGTAACAGCTGCAAATCAAAACCAAGACAGACATCATGGGGAGGCCGAGCAGGCGGCCTTTTGGGCTGCCTGACTTTGGCAACTAATTCCTACAGCAGTTCCCGCCTACCCACTCCTTGCTGGCCAGAACGACCTCAGGAAGTTGGCAGATTTTGCAAGTAACACGCAGTGGTGAAGACTCAGCTCCACCAGGAACCAGTTGTCTTGTGTCAGCCGTGACCGCAATCCAGCTGTGAATGCCACAAAATTAGAGAAAACTCAAGTTGTACTTTGCGGGTAGCCCCCCCGCCTCATTTTGATTACTTGGTCTTCCGGGACTTTATCTTCATTCTGGCTTACAAAGCATCCCCTGCTGGTGGGCTGACACAGAGAGAGCCAGTAGCAAAGGAGCCTGCTATTGTCTTAGTCAGAAAAGTCTCCTCAGAAGAGTAAGTGACAGCAGTGACAGGAGGGAAGAGGAAACCCCGTGGAGCAAAAGTACACAAAGACTTTGCTGGTGCTCGCTCTGCTTCTCTAGCTCCTATTGATGTTTATTTCTGAAACGTGTCAGAAATAACAGAAACATCACCCAGCGTTGATTTTAAGACAGGAGAGAGAGGAGAATGTCCTTTTCTTCTCTCCCCCATTTAGTTTGCAAGGCCAGCCCCCTGCCCAGCCTGGCTGCCCCCTTGCACACTGGTTCTTCTGCAGCTGGGGCTCTGCCAAGGAGGCCGTGCCCTGGTCGGAGGAGTGAATGCCCTGCGCTGTTGTGCTTCCATTTGCTGGGCCGCTGGCCAGCTATTGGTGGTTTAACCCTGTCATATATCATATACTCCTTCATGTTTACAGGCCGGGCAGCCTATGTCTGCTAAATATTTACCTGATCTAATTTGCCCAATCAAACTTTGGGTCTGATAAACATATTAGAGTAACAGGAGGCTCGTGACCTTTTGTGCCTCTCTGCTTCCTGAGGTCCATCCTGGGTGCATTGTAAAACCAGAGCCTTGCTGTTACTGCATTAGGGTCTGGGGACAGAAGACAATAGAAGTGACTTTCAACTCAGAGCTGTCATGATAGAAGATAGGTCTCTTGATAGAAAGACTTACACCCTAAACAGACTGAAGTTTCCAGCACTACCGCTTATAGGAGGAAGGAGGCAGACGGACCATCATTCTCTCCAGTGCTTCCATGCTCCTCCTTTCCACCCACCTACACTTCTCCAGGGAGCCGGAGGACAGAGGGTCTCAGGGTACCTATTTTCCACTTGGCCATTCCTGCCAGATCAGGCTCTGAGGTGCCAGCAGTAACCTTGCAATGAAGCAGTAGTAAATTAGAGAGACAATTAATACAGCTCTCCTTGAAGCAGCATGCTGGTACTGGGACTAGGAGTAAGGAGATTTTATGTCTTCCAGGAAAAAAAAATCTCAGCTTTCTCACTTAAAATGACCTCTTATGCAGAGATGCTATAGAAGCCTTTAAAGAGGAGAGAAGGGATGGAGAGAGACCACCAGCAGGTAAAAATGTTCTGTTTATGAAACCCTCTGCCCAGTCTGCCTCAGTAAGTCAGTATTTCTCAGCATCAACTAGCCCAATTCATAGAGGATGTACCTTCACGCAAATAGAAGAGCGTTTAGCAAAGAAATTCTCTGCTTTGCCATTTACTTAATGTCCTGGGCAAGGTATTAGTCAAAACATTTGTTCTATGAAGGTATATTAAATCATCCATTTCAGTCCCTTCTCTTCCAAAAGCTTTGGTCCTCTGTGGAAGAGCTTTTCTCTACACAGCCCACAGAAAGCCAAGACACTCAGTCTCCTTTTTTCCTAGCCAAATATTCTATTAATCCTTACTAGTTTATTATTTTGACTCAAAACAATCAGATTGTTATGTAATTCTTAATTGCAGCACGAATTGTCTAGAGACTAATGCTTAGATCTCACTGACAGAAAGGGGTTTTTTAATGTCTTAGATTATGTTTAAAGAAACATAAACACACCAAAGTTGTTCTAGGCAAAATATTCATTATACTTTCCCAGATGATGCCACTTTTGTTCTGGCACACTGTCAATAAAGCAAAAACAGGATTATAAAGGTCTCGGTTCTGTTTTTACATTGTTTTAGAATAGGCGAGTGCAGAATCAGAACATCAATATTTGGCCCATAGTTAATAAATTCAGCTCAACAAATTCTTTCCTTTGCTGTGAGAAGCATTGTTTGAGCCAACAGCCCAAAATGCAGGGAAAGCAGGGACAAGTGGGGTTTATTTGTTCAACTCTCAGATAGCAGTGCTACTCAAGCAAGTTTCTGGAAACAGAGGGACCTGCAGTGTTTCAGAAAATGAGGGCGCTTTTCATCCTTTATATAGGAAATGAGCACCCTTCTCAGGGGAGGGCTGCCATGATACTGTTAAAGCAAAGCCAAGAAACAGCACATAGGCAAAATAACACCTCACGATCTTGAATTATTTTACCCACCCCCAGCCGCCGGGGTTGTTTATTATTGTAGCAGTAATTTTCTAGTAAGATGCTGGAATGTCTTTGAGCATGCTCCTGTCTAAATTAAAAATGTTTTCAATTATTATTATTTCCAACTAGAGTCCCTCTCTTTTGGGATTTTGCAAATGCCACTTGTGTAGATTTCTGCTCATCAGGTGAGCAGTCTCAATAGAATCCTTGCACCATGCTAATAGGAGAAATTTGTGTGAGTCCCATGGGGGCAGGAAAACAGTTTACTTTAGATACATGAATTTATATTGTTACATTATAAAAGCTTTACAGAAAGAATTTCTACCAGGTGTCAAGCTTCTGTACTGCGTAATCTATCATCAAATCTCAAAGACATCTGGCCAATTATTTTATTTTCCTTTTAAAACCGGGGGGGAAATAAAAGCACATTTAACATTTACATGACTATTTGCAAAAGTGAAAATAATGTTTTTTCCCAGCAAGTTATGTCATATTTACTTTTTAGTGTAACATACTGACAAATTAAATATTTTGCAGAAAACTTCTCCACTACCGTTAAAAAAACGTGGGTTTTTTTCCCACTTTATGACAGCTCCAATCAATATTTTTAAAAAAAAAAAAAAGAGGGCAGATGCTGCTCACTTTGAATTAATTTGCTTCTTTAAAGAATGTTTTCCTAGGTGCAGACTGAATCTGAACTTTCAAATTCCTTTGTTTGACCAGACAGCAAAGCATACCTCGGCTCTGCTTTACTTCCGCCAGCACAGATCCTCTCCCCGTTCCCCACACAGCCGCACCTTTGTGGAGAAAACGCTCCTTGCTGCCTGTCCGCCCAGCACCCTGTGTTGCAGTACGCTCCGCAGTACTGCCTGGGAATTGCCCTCTGACTGCCTCAAATGCCACCCCAGCGTGCTAGCAGGAGAAACGTGCGCACTTCTCTTCTTTAGTTGCGAAGAAATCCCTCTGAAATCTGGCCTTCCACACACGGCCACGTGCCTCCCCACACCTGCGCTTCTGTGAGGTTCATGTGCTTGGCTTCTGCATGTCTTGCTGCTTCAGTATGACGTGACCCTTGAAATCAAGTGAGATGCTTTCAGCAGGTAACGCTTCCATCTTGTGTATCTCTGTAGGTGCTCTAGGCTTGAGGACTTCACAGACAGCTAACTGCACAGAGGTACCAAGGGCTGAGGTCTTCAGGATTTAGTGACCAAGAGAAGCACCCAACATCTGTCTGGTGCAAAACACTGAAACTTTCTCCTGCAGCAGAGTGTTTACAGCAATGCAGTTTTCTCAGAGCAACTTTAATGGGAACTCAGTCCTGCATTGCATTTGTGAACTTTCTGAAAGGTGTCGGCTGTCCTTCACAGCTACGGATGTAATTTAGACTGTAATCCTCACCCTCAGCAACATTCAGGATACGCAAGTTGTGCCACCTGAATAAGAAATGCCTGTCTCTCCACACAGCACAGTTTGGGGAGAGGTCAAGTTTTATTACACTGCTCAAACTAAAACTCTTTCCCTACATATGATTCCCACCATGAGTTACCTTGTATGCACACACAGTGCAAGGAGACAGACAACAACTCCACTGATTGAGGGAAAGAGGCCTTAAGAAAAAACACACACACCACCCAGCCCCTACTCCCCCAAATCTTCCACGTTTCCTGATTTCTAAATATTTTCCCATGCAGCCTTAAGATCCTTTGCTGTTCAGGTACAACACACACACATCACCACCTCTCTACCACCACACCTCAGGTGCAACAGCTCTGGTATTCTCTGGAGCAGAGCGTGCCAGCCTCTGCAAACCACGTCCTGATTCCTGGATAAGGACAAAAGTCTTGTTACAGCTTGGCAATTATTGTAAGGAGCTAGCAGTTATCTCTTAAGGCATGGAGGCTGAAATGTGTACTTTTTGTTTGGTTTTGGATGTAAAACTTGCTAACTTACCAGTTTTATTTTTCTATTGCAATCCTCTAGCAGGTACCTATCATAAACACAGCAGCAAAAGCAGATCCATATTAAAATCTTAACAGATCATTTGGGGTATAATAGAAAAGTGAATTGCAAGTTACAGGAGGGAAAGGAAAAAAAAAAAAAAAAAAAAGGAACAGCAGCCGGCTATGCCTTCCTCCTGACATTGATTCATTTCAGCTGGTGAGAAGTTACGAGCTGGGAACTGCACAACTACTATCACTGGTTTTGTCAGAGAATCCTTCTCAAGTTTCACCGAACCCATTTCAACTCCTGCTGCTGTTACAAAAGCATCATAAAAATAGCAGCAAAACCGTGCTTTTTGAAGCAAGCAGTGCAGAAAAATATCCTTCACAAAAGCAAAGTTTGCAGCATGCTGTAATTAAGCTCACATCCTGACAGCGGGAGCATGAAGTTTTAGGCTAAATATAGCAGAAGTCTCTCCAATGTACAACCCCCTTTTTAATGCAAGATTTACAAAATTAGTCATTATATGCCAGCACCCTCCTAGGAATTCTTTAAAAAATATTTTGGGTTCTAACGCAGGGAGCTTTACAGCAGGGATTCAGTGTAATCTCTAGTGTCAAGAAACAAATAATTTTGGTTTGTTTACTTACTGCTTACACAGCGCTTGGAGTAGGGCAGGCACTACACACAGGCAGGAAGATGCAGCCTCTGCCAGGCCTGACGGCTTGAGCAGGCAGCAGCACATACAGAACACAAAGGGTAGACAAATCCCTTGACTTTTCCCCTAACATCGATCTCTTTTCCCAGCTTTCAGCACCTGTTTCTTGTGGCATTTTACCTTGAGCTGGCAAGGCAGTAAAGACTCCATCAGCTTTGGGTTGTCTTTGTTTAATTCAGTCGAAAGCAGAGATTTAAGCCAGCTCAGGCTAGCTCATACTAAAATGCAGCTTGGCTGGCTGGCATGAATGAGACCACACCAAGTTTAAACTGAGTTTGGAAACCATGTTCTTAAATAGATATTCTTAAAATAGATCAGGTCCAAATCCTGATCCTAGCTGCATCAGTTGAAGGCAGAATAATTAATAATTTCCATAAAGAAACTGTCCTGTACCTCCAGAGAAATGAGATTCTGGCCTGTGTTTTATCTTTGTGTTTCTGGTTCAGGTTGCAGGCCTCATCTGCATCCTGCACCACCTCTGCAGTGGAAAGGGAAGAGCAAGGAAGCCCCTGGGTCACCCTCCACTGCAGCACCCACGTTGCAGGAGCTTCTCTTGGGTGGGTACGTGGCCTGGCTCCTGGCAAGAGCCTCTGGAGAGGTGGACTTGGCTCTGAGGTAGCAACAACACCAGGCAGGACGAGAGTTTCCAACAAGGTGTGCACTACAACTGCTTTAGACAGCTGCAATGGCTCCCAAAGCGGCTGGGTAAACTCCTGTAAAAATAGCAACAGGCTCCCAGCAAAATCCATTTTTGATTGAGTCCAGCCTACCCCCTCCCTGCACTCTGTAAACTGAGCCCAGCCGCTGGCAACGTGGAGCTCAAAGCTGGGCTCTGGGGTTTGTATCCAATTTCATTGACTGGTGCAGCACCTAGGCAAGTTTGGCAGAAGCAGAATCCAGCTCCTCAGCTCCATGCCTGCTGGCTAACCAGGCCATGCTGAACCTACAGGAAAGCGGCAGGAACATGGGGATACCCTGGTGATACGAGCAAGTGCCGATACACTCGGGCACTTACAAGAGAAGCCTTGTTCCCCAGTCTACACTGCCCCAGATGATCCCAACACTGTACCTGTTTCTGCCCTCTCCTACCCAGCATTTAATCTGTGTAAAATGCAAGCCTGCTGCAGTGCACAGTATTCAATACTGATCAGCACACTGTGCAGTTTCTACATCATTCCCCTGCCTGAAGGTGGGCATGGCAATGATAACACAGAACATCGGACCTCTGAGTCCCTCTTTGATCCCCAGGCTGTCTCAGGGACGGCCAAGTTATCTGACTCAAATCCCAGGATCCTGCACGCCTATGGTTGCTGCTCTGCTTGGGAGTCTTAGTATTTCTCCTGTTCTGTACAGTATGATGCACAACGAACCTCTCTCTTACTGCACATACCAAAACTCACATCGAAAAGCGAGCCATATCACATAACCTGTATTAATTCCCTTTAAAAACACAATTCCAAACCCTGTATTTTGTAAGAGGCTCCAGACTGTGCCTGGAAGCTATGAACATGTAACAGTGAGCAAATCCACCATTTACCCAAGGCTGTTTTCCTTGTGGGTTTTTTTTTTTTTTTTTTCAGTAGCATGCATGCATGCCTTCGGTGTTTACTGTCAGCAATTTTCAATGTGCTGACATTGCTAAAAGTGACCACAAAGCCAATGCAAGCAGGCAAAGAGAAGAAACAGAAGTAGAAATGTCAGGAGGTGCAGACTCAAACTTCGCACTTCTGCAGCAATAACTACCAAGGTAACCCAGCTATCACGGTAAAGAACGTGATTAGCACAACTTGGAGCAGCCTCACCTTTTTCCTCCTCTTTCATTAACCAATAGAGCTTTGTTCCTGATGTTGCTATTTTTGTGGCTGACGCATGCAAAGAGCGAAGGAGAGCGCCTTTCACACTACAAGTGTTATATTTCTTTCCCTGCTATTGGCTCATTCAGGGTGGCTGGGTTGTTTTTCCAGCAGCTTCATGGACTTCTCCTCCGCAGTTTAACTCCAAGAGCAATTTTTGGTTTGTATTTGCTTGTTTCTGAGCAGCAGTTGAAAGCTAGATGAACAACGCAGTGCCTGAAAACATCCTGGGAACGATTAATAGAGACTTTAGAAACATCACCACAAAGTTTAGGTCCCCAGCTTGCCATGCCTTTAAGGTACAGGAATGTAAACTAATGCATGCAGATTTTAAATATCTATACCTGAATTTTAAAACGCACCGTGCAAAAGCAAAAATATTAATGAGCCAGGACAGGCATAAAAAGCACCTCTTAATCACGTAATAACAACTTGCTCTTAGTTTTACAAGCAAAACTTGTCAAGCCCTCCTCTCTGGGTTGCCCTTCTGTCTAGAATAAGCAGCTAGAACAAGCAGAACAAAGCCACACGGGCCGTTGTGTCCTGTAACTGCCAAGCTGATGCAGAGCCATTTTGCAGAAAATGGAAAGAACCAAATGAAGATTTTCTTACCACTCCACTGGAAAAAGCCCATCTCTGTGGAAAAGCTTTACTATAGTAACTTGTAACAACACACATGAAAAGCTGCCCATGTAGCAGAAGTTTCCATTTCTCCTTAAGTTTAGTATTTCTCCATTTTTACATTTCAGTTGTAATACAGGTGACAGATGCTAAGTACCACAAATTCAGAGAAAACCTACGCAACAAGCTGTTGATTGTACTTCAAAACCTTGCTCGGAATTAAACAAACTTCCCTGATTTTCCTTATTTGGGTAGTATTTCCAATGCTAATAGGCATATATACATTCAAACAAAAAGTCCTGGGGTCACTATATCTAAGATTAATGTACATACCACATAGCATCCAAATAACAAGCACTGAAAAAGCATTGGCACCTGAACATGTCTCTAAAGAGCTGCAACCAATTATAGATTTAATCTCTAAATAATGGCAACGAATGCTTAAGTGTCAGCATTTTTGCAAGAGAGATCCAGCCCTTTGCAGAAGATAAGAGAGTAAGGAAGAGGACGACAAGGGAAGCGCGTTCCTCTGTACACTGGTGCTTTCACAGGGAGCACTCAATCTCCCCTGTGTTTACTGACCAGGTTCTCCTCATCCAAAGTTCACCACTGTGTGTGCCTCCCTGCGCAGAGAGCTGAATAACACATCCAGCTATGATGAAGCATTTGATGTCATGGAGCTGCTGGATGCCTGTGTCACGATGGTCGTAACTTGTACGAGCGAGGAAAGAGCACAACAGTATAGATCACACCGCCTCTCTGTCCTGCAAGGCTGTTTGTCGAGAATCAATAGCTTCCCCGGCCAGGGTCTGACGTCCCAGCCTACAGGATCAATTCGGAAGCATGATTTGATAGTTATGCTGCTGCAAACTCCTTGCAAATCCCAGCGGTGATTTAAGAGCTGTGCTAAGAGCAGAGCCGTGAACTCTCCTGACTGGAGGCTAGATCTGAGTTTCCTGGAGTGACATTCAGCCCAAGTCTTTTCCTGGGCTGTGCACAACCACCACCATCTGCTTACAAATGCCAGACGCGGAGTGAAACAAGGCAAGTGCGGCCACCCCACATTGACTGGGCTCAAGCAGCCGGGCTGCATAAGCATGTCCCCCATCCAGTCCAGTTTTGGGTTGCTTCTCAGCAGGGACAGCGTGCCCGGGTGGCACACCCCCCCGCAGTGGCTGTCCTGCTGCTTCCAGCTCTCCTCTGGATCAGCTTGTGGCCTCCTTGCAGGCACCGAGTGCTCAATCATACACACAGCTTCAGGGGAAACAACACAAACTAATTCCAGCACAGAATAAAGGCGGCAAAGGGAGGCCTTTAAAACATACCCGGGACCTGATAAAATAGCCAGCAAGAAAAATGTTTGGAGGGAGAAAAACCAAGGTTGTTCTATAGGCACTTTTCTCTTTGTAACCCAAATAAGATCCCCGCCATCCCCCACAATATCAATTTCTGCTTTCTTAAGAATTTCCTTACATGTCCAGTTGAAAAATATTAACGAGTCTTTTTTTTTTAGTCTAATGCAGAAGTAATTCTCAGGGCCTGATGGACAGTAATGGGCTTCAATGGCCCAACCCTATCTGGGCCCCACAGCCCAGGAGCCCATGCCAGCCCCTGCCCCAGTGATGCTGCAGCAGGGCCAGTCTCCAGCTCCCCACAGCCCTGCCCGGCCACCTGTGGGCCCATGTCCGGGCCCAGTCTCTCTGCCTGGCCTTGCCCTGGCAGACCCCCGTGGGGAGCCCCTGCTGCCCCCAGCCCCAGGAAACCCTTGGCCCACCTAGCACCCTGATATAAGTGCTGGAGGGTTAGAAACAAGCTTCCATTAATTAATTTATTAAAATATGTTTTTCAAGGCCAGTAATTGCATGAAATTTGTCAGGTTTAGATTTTTTCCCCCGACAGCTGTTTTCAGTCCAAGATACCAGAAAGACAGCCATAACTGACCCTGTCCATTTCCCTTTGTCCAAATCCCAAGAATTGCAAATTTGGACCAGCTTCAATGTGAGTACATATCACAGCTGAAAATCATAATTTTTATTAATGTTCTCTGTAATTATGGAAGGTAGAATTATTTATGTAGCAAAATGGACCCACAAGCCCTAATAAAATACATTGTGAATCTTTTAGTTTGCCATGGATGCAGACATTTTTTAAAGAGAAAGAAAGATGAGAAATTATGGCTTCGCGATATGCTCCCAACACCACTTAACTTTAGGCACTGGTGCAGCAAGGTATAGCGAATATAGCTCCCTGTATAGTGGACAAGGACAGGCAAGCTCTCCAAAGAGCTACTTGGATCCTCTAACTTGGTTCCTGCTCCAAACGTGCTTCTGGAGGAACCGCTTCTCTTACCTTTGACCCCTCAGGTGCGGTGCAAATATCCACCTTTCTTTACAGACTCTGAAATTTGCCTCTGCCCAACGGAAGAGGCTTACGCTGGTCTTCTTCACAGGAACTGAGTTCACCCACCATGAAGATAATGACCTTGTAAAGCTCTAGCACGGGAACGGGGACAACCTGGCACTTTATTGACAGAGCTCCCAGCACCTTCTCAGTGGAGGCCAATACGGCACATGCGAAGCACGGCACATACCCTGCAATCAGGTGGACATTTTTGTCTAGTCTGTCAAAAGTGGCTCATAACGCTAAACCTGAGGTCCTTTCGCTAGAGGTCTAGGGAAGATAAGGTGTTTTCCTTTGCACGCCTGCCAGTGGCACACGTAAAAACAACCAGGATCTACTTGGTTTTGATTGATTAGCATAGCTAGAAAGTTCAGTTCTTTACTGCTGCCGTTCCCATTTCAACTTCTAAAACTAAAAGCACGATCAAAATGCCACATCAGCTGCAGTGGTGAGACATTAACTAACTGTGGGTTGTTTTGTTGCTCAGTCTCTTTCATATCCCTTCCTAAGCGGCAGTAAAAACGTTCCCCCAAACTGAAGCCAGACGGGGCAACACAATTATAAGAGTCGCAAAATATAATCATTTGCATATCTGTGACTGACACAGAAGATCATTAATTAGGCATTCTGAGTATAAGTATATATGTATAAATTAGCATCTATTCATCATTTAAACTGTAATAGTTTTTTTTTATATCTGAATATTAACTACATAGGAAAATTACTAAGTTTTCTATGGAAGGGCATCCAACAAGAAATTTTATCAGCAAAAATAAAAGGATAATTACAAAAATAATCAAAATACTAGAGTGAACAGCGAAGAATCTGACCTCAGTAGCGCCCATCACTGCTCTGTTCCACATCACTTGTTGCAAGCTCTCTGTTGCCTCTCTCACCATCTTTCTCAACACCGATGCACGCACATCCCCAACAATTCTTTATGGTAGGAGCATTTCAGGAGTACTATCTTTGACTGAATTTAAAAGGCAATGTAAAAACCTTCAGGATTTCACACATCTGTATCCAAGCAATCCCTACTCCTCATTAATATTAAAGACGACATAGACTGAGAGCAGAACTTTTAACTACACCTCTACCTAGCAGAGCTCCCGAAGACACACACCTTGCACTAATTCTTACTGGGGAAAACAGTTAGAAGGGAACAGGAGTTCTAAGTTTTTAAAAAAGCTGGATGTAACCTCCTTGCCAGGAAGTACAAGACACTTCAAAAACAGTACTTTCGCAAATGAAAGAAATCTGGTGATTTTGGAAGCGTGAGATGACAACTTGGAAAATTACCAAAGCTCACAGCTCTTGAGCAGAAGTAAACAAGATGGGAATGCTGGAAAAATGATAGGAAAGACAGAAACTAATTAAGATATAATTGCCAATAACGATATTAGCAAAGTTTGCTTGGAGCTACGAAATGCACAAAGGGTAGATAAAAAAAGATAAAAAGGGGGTCCTCAGGTGGCGTAAGAGGAAGCAGCTGCTTTGCTAGGCTGATTTACCCTTTCCAAGCATCTGGCCTGTACTTTTAAGAACACCCATGCCTACAGTCAACCAGTGAAATGGAGAGCCAACAGAAACCGCATCCTCCAAAGGGTAGATATTTATCTAGTAGAGAATAGAGATGAACTTCATAACATGGAAGTTCTTATTGCGCTACCTGTATGTGACAGAACTAGTAAGACACAGAAAATGAAAAGCACACTAGCAAAAGAACAGAGTGTAAAACCTCTGTTTTCTTCTGTTATTTTTCACCTTAAGAAATAGGGAACACTGTTCCCTGTCCATTAAAGTGGTGGCTTTTACATGTAATGGCTTGGCAGCTGCTGTCCCAGTTAGCTTCTGCATTGGTAGAGATGGAAAGTCCATAACCACAGTATGCAATTCAGTTCTCTGTGATATCACCAAGAGTAATACAACTGTGTAACTGATACCTAAGTTATTTCAGTTGGACAATAAAATTGAGTAGCTGTGAAGGGGGGGGGGCGGGATTTAAGGAAAATCTAGTTAAAAAAAAGTGCAGGTTCCTTTGTGATTCAAGTTTCCTGAATTCAGCTAAATTTAGATTCAGAGGTAGCAAGCACAAAGAGTGCACTCTCACAAGCCCTCCTCATTCTTCCCACTCTTTGGCTTCATCAATATGCAAGCCCACTGACCTTGCCCAGCATCTCTGCCTTACCCTATTATTACAATATCAGCTTATCCGTATCTTTAAAATATCCATATATAGAACCCATTAAAAGACTGAAAACTCACTGAAACATGTACACACATGCACACATCCAAAAGAAGTGAAACTGGTACCAGAGTGTTTAGTGGTCTAGGTTTCTCCTCTTCATCTTAAAAAAAAAAAAAAAAATGGAGAAAGAAAACTCTGGCTTAATTTTCTGCCTTTCTGCAAATGTAAATCTGTTTATCATACAACATCTCTGCATTTTGGGGTTGTTTTTAGCTCTCAGACTCCAGGTCTGATCTAGAGAGCTGTAGAGCGCTGACAGCTCCCACTAAACACACGCACGAATGACTCCAGCTTTGCCAGAACTAAGCAGGGGGCGGGTACAAGTTTCTAAAGGTCCTTCAGAACAAACAGAAAGAACTTGCAATTTTCTGCATGCCAGCTTTCGAGCTCATGCCTGCTGAGCATGATCCCTAAAATTACAGGGCTCCCGAGGGCAAGGAGAAGATAGGTCATAGCTCTGTCTTGGGGTCAAGCAAAGCTGCACTGAACAGTATGTGGATAAAGCTAAAAGATAACAATATACAGACAAGCATAAGTCGCTTCTCCTGATGTCAAGGCAAGAATTATAACCACCAAAGCTAAGAAGATCAATTTAAAGTGAGGTAGTCTCCTTAGTGCCAAGAACATCCATCCACGAATCCAGACTAATGCCCGTCATGCAACAAGCCGTAGGAACCACACAAACGAAACAGAAAATTCAGACAGTAGCTGAATGAAAACTGATGAGGTAAATATACATAACATGGTACAGGTGGGCCTTTTCAAATGTCATGAATAAATGTCATGATAAATATGAACAGGACAGGGAAGGGTAGTCTACAGGATCCAGTGCTCAAAGCAGCCTCAGAGAAGTGCAAGGTTCCCACTTCAGCGGTTAATGAAAGAGCAAAGGCAAGTCTGGGTCATGGCCTTGCAGATTTTATCACAAGGACCTGTTCTTCTGTGCCTAAGAAGCTGCTAATGATCTGGTTGAATGGGCGTGAATCCCTGAAGGAAGGATCCTTCAAAGATAGAGCAAAAATCTTTGATTGAGGCTTTGATGTAAATAAAGTGGCTTCAGATAGTTTGGGACAAATTCAGCTGTCAAAGCTGAACATAATTCAAGCATTCATCCCAAACTCTTATAACATCCACTAGCTATAGAAAAGGACTGATTTCTTGAAAAAGAATGTTCTGGCAAGAGGATGAGGGACAAAAGGGAAAAAAAGCTCAATCGTTTACACTGAAGAAAAAGACCACCTTTGGTGTACTAGGACGCAGCTTTTCTGCGAGGACAATTAGGCTGCCTTGCGCTCCATGCTGCTGCAGCGAGCCTCCTTCCGGAGCTTGGGACAGACAAATCTCTGTCCTCTGGGACAAAGCAGTTGTCTCGGTGGCACACCACAGCCCAGGCCTCACTCACACCTTGTGCCTGGGGTGGACTGAGAGGGAGGGTTCACAGTAGAAAGCCTACAGTGCATGGACTCTGCTGGAGGCTATCATCCTGAGAAAGAAATCAGACTGAAAGAAAATAAAAGGGAACCACCTACAAGGGTCAAGTAGCATCAGAGGAGGAGAAGGTTACTCAAAGTCTGGGCGGGGGGGGGGGGGGGGGACACCAAAAAAAAAAAAGCTGTCAGTTTGCTTGTTGGCTCTTGCCAACGGGTACCCTTTCGTGAGCCTCAAAAATCTGAATTTACCAGAATTCTGCTCTAGCTAGAGCAACACTAGTTATACAACTTGATCTTAATTGAAATATTTGGTGCCTGCTGATATGTTCAAACAAATTCACCAGATCTTGATTATGCGCTGGCAATTAAAGCCATTAAGTCAGTAGACAGACAGCAGGTTATTTCATTGCTATTTGACAAAGCCAGCCGTCGTTCTTTCCCCCTGTCTATGTGACAGCACTGTAATTAGCAGTAATCAAATACTATTTGTGCTAGGTGTTGTGAGTTTGCTTCCTTAGCTAGCAAGATACCTCTGCCAGTTGCAGAACACAGAAATCTACCTCTGGTCAGATGATACACAAGATACAAAGAGGAGAAGAAAACAATGAAACATGAGGAACGAAGGATGATTGCTCATTTCAGGCTGAAGGAGTTTGTTCTTGAAAGCAAGATTCAAAATTAAGAACATTTTTTATTTCTACAAGTTATCTATTAAAAAAATTAAGCTAAATTACAAAAGTCTGATCAAGTAATATTGTGAAATACAATAATAATTACAATTATATTTAGCATTTATGTATTCCCTGCTTGAGAAATGCATGCAACCTCCATTAGCATTAATGGGTGTTCTACTCATGCATCAAGCAGAGACTAGAGCCTAATAGTGCATTACATCTTCAAAGTGCTGTACAAACATTAACTAATTAATCCTCATAACCACCCTGCGTGGTAGGTAAGTGATACATGAAATGTATATCTGAGCAAGCCCAAGAGCAAGAAAGCACCGCTCTGTGCCCTTCAACACAGACCAGAAATTCATCACATTTATACTGCTACTGAGTTCAGACGTATTTTACAAGAGCAAGAGAGGGACCCATGGTGAGCCAAGTTCACTGAAGCCAGCAAGAAAAAAAGGTAAATTACACCTCCCTCTCTCTCTTCCCTCCTCCCTGGCTCTGGTGGGCGGCTCGCATCTTGACGAGCAGGAAGTATTAATGCCCACTGCTTCCCTTTTGGATTTCTACTGGGGGGAGGGAGAGCTCTTGAATCCCGGGAAGGAGAAAGGAAAAGATCCATGGGAGCCTCATCACTGCAGGCTTCTCCTTCGTCAGTACCATCCCCTTTGATATCTTGATCTTCCCCCCTTTCTGCTACTATTCTTCCTGGCAGGCTTTCTGCCTTCAAAACCTTTTGACAAAGTCTGTATATCAAAGTTGCAACAGGACCCCAGGAGGAACTCCTCAGCCCACGATTTGGGTATTCCGATTATAGCACCTGAGTGATTTCTCTTTAAATAGTAATCTAGCAATGAACATGTTTCATCTTTCCCTGATGAAAAGATACTGCATTCTGAACACCTATTTTGCAACAGGCCATACACAGGAACTTTGATGGTATAACTTTAAGAGCAGCCAACTATTTTAATACCATGCAGAGAGGTCCCTGGACATATATGCTCAGAGAGCGTTTTAGAAAGATAACAAGACAACACAGTAGTACGTCATGAGAGAGAGGGGTTGCTCTTGGAGAAGAAGAGGGGGGGAAGGGGAGAAGTATTAAATCAGAAGGGAAAAAGGAAAAGCAGACCAGGTACCTAATGAAAACACTACACTGCACCATTTCCATCACTACTCTGCTTTCCAAAGCTCGCTCAGCCCAGTATTTGCCACAGTGAAATGGTGAGGTAGCAGGTGCTCTGGCAAACAAACACATAGATACTAAAGATGTTTAAGTTTCCCCCGCAGCCTCGAAAACTCAGTGTCAGAGTCAAGGTCACAGCTGAAATCCGTGGGTCTCTGACAAGCTGGTCTTCTCCATGGAGAGAGGCCAAGCTCAACCTTCCTCCCTGCACACGTAGTCCTGATCTCCCCAGCAGCCACGGGCACTTTTCCACGGTTGCTACTTGCCTGCGAAGTGATGTGTGCCATTTACAAGCCCCAAAGCAGATGGGTGCGCAGGGAGAAGCACGAGCATGAACAAAACCGCACATTCAAGAGAGAAAGATGCTTTTAAAAGTGTGCTTTACTACCTTCTGGTGTCATATCAAACACAAGAACAGCCGGTATGAAATGAGAGAAACTTTCTTTGAAGAATGCTTAGAGTTTTGCTTAAAAGTAGCCCACACAACATAAATTATACTTCATATGCCAAATCTTCAGCTAAAGGTGGTGCTCAAAACTGGTTCACCCCAACTACTTTAGCATGCAGAGTTCGGGGCTTGGATGGCAACGGGAGCTGTAGATGGCTCAGCTGGTGTGTTTGGTCTTTAAAGATAGAAACACATTTGAAACATTCTGTTCTCATTTGCCACAGACTGCCTAGAAAGTTTACAAACACATATCCTAAATACATATGTACTTATAGCAATCCACACCATCAATAAAGTTTCAACAAGGCTATGTATAAATCATCTTAGAAAAATGAACTTTCATGTGCCCTAGAGTTTCCTCGTCAGTATTTAAAAAAAATGTACCATGGTATAGAGAGGAAACAGTAGTGACAACTGTGAAGCTCCTGATGCTTGGGAAGGAAAACAGATCTGAATTTTGGCTAGAACAATTAAAAATGGAATTGAACTTTCTGGGTAGCGCTTTCCTGTTTGTAAAAATCAGGTTAAGACTTTCAAAATTGGGTGTTCACAGCTAGAGGCAACCAAACGCAATGGGGGTTACAGTTCCACTTCTCTTTATTTAATGTGATTCAAAAAGTCCACAGGGGTAGCAAATGCAGCCTTTACCCCGCAGGGGTGCCCCTGCACTGACCATTTTTACATCGAGTGATCGAGCAGTACCTCTCCTAACATAAGGCAAGCACATGTCTGCAGAAGGGAACCATATATTTTTCCTGCATTAGAACTAAGAACTTGTGTATTATTTTTATCTGCTTTTCTTTCAAGGAGAAAAGGTTTTTCCCAAAAACTTTTCTTCGTGAGAAATAAATCCATACGCGTGAGGAACACGAGGCAGCCTCCTAGCCCTGGAAGCTTTCTTGCACGCTGAAAAGCCTGCTGTGAGCTCTGCCCTTACAGGTCTCACAACTTTTGGGGCAAGTGCGTGCCACCAGCTCCCTCCACCTTCCCCACCCCATCCCTGACCAGGTGCCTGAACCCACCTTCCTTTCCCTGAGCAAATGGAAGCCCCGAAATGGTCCCCGCACACAACTCCTGCAACACCAGATTCACGCTGCCCCGTCTTCCCCAAATGAAGGAACTAAAGGAAATTTCTTTCATGCCTTCCCTAATCCTGTTGCTTGATACAGAGAGAGAGAGAGAGAACAGCACAGAGAAATGAGATTGTGAGAAACTGGTCTCATTTCAAAGCAGCCCTCCCTCTCCGCTAGTAAATATTCAGCAAATGTTGTGACCATTTAATTTCTATCCTCTCTCTCCCCCTCAGTCAATGACTATATAATTTCCAAAGATGTTGAGGAAATATTCCCTGATCAGCTGAAATTTAGTGTAGACAAATGCAAGGTAATGCCCATAAAAAGCGGCAGTTTCCTCATACACGCTGATGGATGTTATCTTAACTCCAACTGCTCTGGAGAATTCTTCAGCATCGCTGTAGGCAGTTGAGTGAAAACACCTGCTCTGTACAGAAGGACAAAGAAGTGGCAAAGAAACAAGACAACAGGGTGGGAGAATGTGTTAATACAGGGAAAGGAAAAAAAAAAGTAAAGCCATATGTAAAGCCTTCATGCACACTCAAGCTCAAGTACTTGCTACCTCATTTCAAAAAGGATACAGGAGAACAAAACTTATTACAGCCATGGAGAAGTTCCCATCTGAGGAAGGATTTAAAAGATTATAACTATTAAGTTTAGAGAGAACTCGGGTCAGGACTGACATGATAAAAAGTATGTCAAATAATATATGCTTTAAGGAAGGTCCCAGAAATGTGTCTATCTCCCTTTTTCTTATTTTTTTCTTAAACAGAAGAAAACGAGGACCCAGTCATTTAATGAAAGATATATTTAAGAGGCAGTATGTTTAAAAATAATACTCAATGCCTTGTTGAGACAAAGGTCTCAAATATTTCAAAAAATAATACATGTTCATAGCTAAAGAGATTTATAATTTTGCTACAAGTTTGTACGGGTTATCAGTCCTCCTGCTTCAGCCAAAAGATAACTGTGATAACCAGGTAGGGGGAAAAATCCCTCCTTGGAGACCTCGCTATATCATCTCTTGGGACTTCCAAAGCACCTATGCAAGCTGAGCACCCAGCTCCTTCTGAAATCCATGGGAGTTAGGTGCCCGGATCCCGCAGCGCTGTTGACCACCCCCTCATCCCCCCAAAGGCACAAACCTACATCTTCAAACATCTAAAACTATGCCTACATGGGGCAACAGGCAAGCAACACCTGAGCCTGGGGGGACCAGACTAGCCCTGGAAGTAGGAGATCCCACCCTCAGTGTGGGCTGTGTGGATGGTGATGCTGGCTGGCAGGGCCGGTGCCTGTGTGCAGCGGGATGGCAGGGCAGGGGGGACAGGTCTTTGCCCCCAGATCACCTCGGCAAATCCTGTGCCCTGGTTCTGGCCACTGCTGGGGTGTCTGGAAAACCAGGGGCCCCAGTCCAACACTGAGGACAACCCCCTCCTTCGGTATGTCACACAGCTGCTGTTCGGGATGAGTCTGAAACATCCACGTCTCCGGGTTCACAAGCAACGTGACAGGCTTCCAATTCAAAGCTGAGATTGAGTTGCATCAGATATGATTCTGGCTTGATTCTCAAACAGGCCTAATTCTGCTCTCACTTTGACTTTTTCACTAATGCAAATGAATTAACTCCAGCTATATGCTAATGCAGCTAAGAATACAATTCAGAAATTACAGAAGGCTATTTTGGGGATTTTCTTTTATTTCATGAAAGACCCTTAACTCTCCTAGTCTTTCAAAGTAAGCCAAAGCATTCAGATGTTGCTGGTACAAACTGCATCACGCAAGACACAGAAATAAAGAGTAAAACAAGTGCCATAATTTAACATTCAGGCGAGGCGGCTCAGCACTGCAAAGCCCCTATGTATTGTTGCAAAGGAACAAAAGTTTAGAATTGACTCCTCTTTCCAGAGAAGTAGAGGAACCCCCTGCTGGCTTTTTGGTTTGTTTTTTAAATTACAGTCTCGTGGTTTGTGCAATTACAACAAGAACGTATAAATGGAGCTGCTTGGCCTAAGGAATTTCTCATAACACAAAGCAATCCAAAACACTATGATACTTGCTTGTTTGTTTGCTTTTAATGTTACTGATCACTTCCCACCACAAAGCCTTTCTATCCTTTGCCCAATTACTCATTGCCACAGTTTACCAGTTCCCCTCTGCCCGACTTCGGCGCTTTCAGGCCCGAGTTAATCACAGTAACGCAGGAGGGTCTCATCCTGCGAAGTGCCCGGCACAGCCAGAATCTGGGATTCACAGCGACCATTCTCCAGCAGTCAGGGCTGCTACGGGCAAGCCGAGCGCACTGCAGGCCTGCCCTCCTAGCTTGCGTTTTACAGTCAGCCAACACCCTCCCTTCATTTCATAAAGGATTCCAGAAAGATGGCAGTCAAAATGCAAATCTCTGTGGAAAGAAGCCAATTTATCCCCCTGTGGGCAGAAAGGCAACTAGCCCTGTAAAAAGGATAACAGACTTGGGCTCTCTGCTTTCCGTGCCCAAGCACGTACAAGGAAGGAAAACTCATCTCCTGTCCCTTTGTGTGACATTTGCCTCACCGTGAGCACCCAAGCTGCCCGGAGCACAGCCCTCCCCATGCAGGCTGAGGGCGTTTCAGAAGCACACAGGAGCAACGTTATAACTGTTGTCCAAAGGGAAGTCTGAAAGGATTTGTGCAGGTTCTCTGAGGAGAAGGAGGGGTGATGCTGCCGACCAGCGCATCCCAAATTCTCTTTGAAACCCAAGACCGTGCTGCGGGGACAGGAGCTTCTGTTACTCTGGGCACAGGTGGTGGCATGAAGCACAAGCTCCGCTCCTCTAGCTTGACAATATTCTGCCCTGCGTGACTGCAGTCACTGTATTTTTCTCCCCTTTGTGCTGGGAGTGAGAGCAGACCACAGTGCTCATTGTTCTCAGGGATTTACACGCCGCAAAATCATGTGCGCCCTTCTCTTTCCCTCCCTCCCTCTCACTTGCATGTACGCACGCAGAGCGGCCATCCTCTCCTCCTTTACATTTATCCCGGGCGGTTGCGCGGCGCTCCGGGAGCACATCTGCACTGCCAGCCACACCTGCTCATTACGCTAGACTCCAGCGTGACTCACAGCAAAGAAAGTTGCAGTTCAAGGGGGTGGGAGGTGAAGAGATGTGTGAAAAATATCTGGCAAAGTAATGGGATTAACACGAGCAATACTGTGTAAATCATGATAGCGCAGGCGTCTTTTTGCTAGTCACACCAGCTAAAAGCAATAAACCAAAGCACAAACAAGATACCTCCCCCAGCACAAGTTACATTAAGACGGGAACTGACTGATGCTGGGGCTGCGTCGGGAATTGCATTACTTTAATGCAGAGTTGCAAAATTTTGCTCATCCACCCAAGGCAAGTCATATTTTGACGGACAAGCAAAATAAATAGATTTTTCATTATAAGTGTCCTACTAAAAGGCTGACAAATAAATCTTCCCGCAGTGGTATGACCTTCCATAGTAGTTTTGGTGCTCTGAATGCCAGGAATATATAACACGTATTTAAATACATTTGTTCATATTCATATAGAATTGCCTTTTTGCGTAACAATGAAAGCCCAAGCTTTTGTCTCAGCCATACTGGTATAAATCCCAACTCAAATCTACTGATGTTTCCTATTTAGGAAGAGCAAGCTTATTCCAAGGCCATGTAATGGGATAGTATCAGTCGGCCCACTAACATTTCTTAGTACGCCCTGATTTTATCTGCTCTTCTGCTGGAAATAAAATGAAAAAAAGAAAAAATGGAACCACTAGCAAAGAAAAGCAAGAGGCTGTGTTCTGGCTTCTCTATTTTCTGGGTGCATTTGGAATTCATGGGGATCACTGTAGTTCAACAGGAACGTTAAAAGGTGAGCTCACGATTTACATCAATGAATTTGTCATTTCCAGCAAAATCTGTCCTAACGATGGAATTTCTTTCCTGGTCATGCTGTAGAACAAAAACATTTCTGAAAGGTTCCTCAGCTTTCTGTGCCTTCCTGTTTATAGAGAGATAAAACTCTTTCAGAGCTGAAGCAGAGTAGATTACTGCTTCAGAGACCCGTGACTTTCCTCTGCCCGCAGTTATGTACATTAATATCAACTATAACCCAGGTGTAGTCAAATTCCAAAGGCCTACATGCTTTTAGAGTCTGAAACGCAGTTTTTCATTTAAAAAAGAAAATCCATCTGTTCAGTTTAGGGATTTCTACACTCCTGTCATCTGAGTACCTATCCTGGTACCTAAACAGAATTAGACAAAATAAAAATCTGCTTCAGTGGTTAACTATCATCAAAAGATTGTTTTATCCAGCTTCTTCAGAGAATAAAGAATATAAAGAGGATTTAAGCACAAAACAGGCGTAGTTGGTAGTGGCACGGAAAAGAGAATGCAGACAGCGAAGCTACCGCCTAAACACGGTATGTAATAGATTCCCTATAACCAGATCCGCACACTCACACAAAAGCATCTGCCAGCAGAGCTAGCGCACAGGCACCAGCCAAGGACTATTTTAAAAGTGCAGCTTATGGAGCATTTCCTCAAACCAAGATGCAAACCCCAGAAAAGGACTTCCTGGCTGGCACGACTACAAGTACGCTCCGGCTTTAACAGCATCGCCCAGAGCGACGCCCCAGACTGAAGGGACACGCCAGCGGGAGCGTGGCCTGTGTCTCTCCGAGGCTGCCATTTCGGCTGGCCATGAGCCTGCAGGTGCCCCTGCCGGGTGCCCTGCTGCCACCTTCCACCCCAGCGCTGCTCGGCAAAGACGGCCCCGGCCGCCGGGAAGCCCTCCACACCCTGGCTTTATTTGCAGCCAGTTCACTTGGCCAGCCTGCACGGCCAAATTTAACCTACTTTCATTGCGTGCTTGGAAAAGGAGCAAAAATAAGACAAGATTGTGCTGCCTCCATTTCGAGAGCATAGTGTCAGACACTGAACTTCAGAAAAACTCCCCCGGGACTGTTCAGACTAGGGAGAAAATGCTGTTTCCAGTGAACTGCCTTAACTCGATTGATTATCCCACTTTAGTGCCAATAGAGACGCATTTTAGTCCCTCTCACACAATACTAGCAGGCCAAGTAAATGTTACAGACTGACACACCGTTGCCAACATGGCTTTACTACACGGGCCTTGAATGAACCTGAGATAAAAGGAGCTTTATTTTGTTACTAGACTCAAGCCGAAAGCTATTCGTAGGCACATAAACCGTCTTTAATGTCACCATTTATTGCTCATTTACATGTATCGTAAAAACATCCAGCCTCTTACGTGGGTGCTAAGATACAAATTTCAATGCTTAACTGCAGGCATGTTAAAAACATGTTAAAAATATTTTTCCCTTTCCTGTCCCATCTTCTCTTGGTTTAAAAGGTGGTGGTGATTGCAAGGATTCAAACACATCCTGATAGACCATATTAATTTGAGTTACATGCCAAGACATTCTATGCAAAACTCTGCATTGCTTGAATTTCCTACACTTTTAACTGTAACTACTTTGGACAAAGTCAACCAATATCTTCTCTACCTTTATTAAACTGTTTTTTCTTGGAGGACCCTTGGTTTATATGATGGACCCAGACACCTGACAGCAGACAACTTTAAGAAAAAAATCAGCAGTCATAAACCCAAACTGAACAGGCACTACTTCTGGGAAGGAAAACCCAAGTAAAATACAAACGTAAAAATGTTTTCAAAGCTACGGAGGTGCTTGGACACGGCTGAAGCACGCAGGCTGGAGGCAAGCCTCAGTGGTGCGGCCAGCCCAGCAAAGGCAGGTGCACAACCCGAGACGCTGGAGGAAGAGGAGGCGCAGGGGGCAGGAGGAGCCAAGGCATGCTGGAGATGCTGAAGAGGGCTGCAGACCTGGGAGCCCCATGGCCAAGTGTATGTAAGGCTGCGGGAAGGCTGTCTGTGGGCCTGCCGGGATTGCTTCCACTAATGACAGGGCTCTGGGACTTTTCCCCAGCTAGCACTAGCTGCCTGCCCTGGCAGAGGAAGAAGCTGGCTGAGCAGATAAATGACTAATGATCTGCATCTCTCTCTCTCCTCCCTCCCCCTCCTGCTGGCTGCACCGCTCCCTTTTGAGACAGTGTTCACACATCCACACCACTCTAAGAAATGAAAACCCTGTGTGTTTATGAAGGCGCTCCCTGCACAAGTTTGCTCTGTCCCTCTGATCTCTGTTCTCCTGAAGATCATGGCTGCCATATAAAATGTATGATTTTTTAACTGTTCAGCAGGATTATTCTGCCAGGGCTGGCAGCAAACAAATTAAGAGAGAGGTTGAAAGAATGAAGAAAGGCCGCCTCTTCCTCAGAGCCCTGCAGCTGAAGCAAAGGAAGAAAAATTGCTTAAGGCTCCCTTCTTCCTCCTCTCTCCCAACATCTACTGTCCTTTCTCTACAATTTACAAGACGTGATGTTTACGTTCCAGTAACAAAGGTCACACACACGTCTTCATAGCAAGCGCTGGCCCTGGAACTGGTATGGATTTAAGTGACATGCACCCACAACAGCCTTTTGAGCGATGAGCCTGTTTCTCATGAAAAATTTCAGCCAGTGAGGAAGGCAGCGCTGCTGGATCTATGCTCATGTAGTCACACTGCTGCCGCTGCAAACTCTAAAGCCGAGGCTGTGGAAGGGTTACAAACATGCAGTACCACCCAAAGGAAATTAAACTGCAACTGGCACCCATGCAGTACGTCAGTACTAGGGCCTCTGAACCCTAGTAACGTGTAATAACGCAGAAGATTGAAAGAACTCTGCAAAAGTTACTCAGAAGTCCTATAAGACTGATACCATTTCCATCAGGTGTCATGAACCATCCTGCAGGACTCAACGGCCACATCAAGTCATTGACACTGGGAAAAACTGGGATGTTGCAGTGGCTAGTGTCATCCAAAGTAGCCGTAATTTTTATTAAGTTCAGGAAACCATAGAAAAACTGTAGGCTTCTGCAGAACTGCTCATGACAAGTATATTCTGCATGCCTATTATATATTGACTGATAATATATGTATGCTTGTGTGTGTGAAATGTTCCAGACACTTTACAGAAAGTTACCTAGTATTGTTTGTTCAACAAAAGGCTCAACTTTCTGCAGAAAACAAAGTATTCATTAAAATGCTTCTGAAGCGGAAAACTTCATTGCTGATAGAAAATTTTCTAAGATGATTGCTCTGTCTCTCTCGAGCACAAACACCCATATGTCCATACATCGGCATACTGTTGATGTAGACCTGTTTCTCAGGTGAGGGTTACCTGTCCGCTTCACGTGTGCTCTCCGCTTGCCTTCCCCAGCAGTAATGTTCATCTAGTTGCACAATGGACTGCACCAGAGTGCTCCCCGATTTGAACTCGTTTTCCCCCAAAACAGGTAAGTTTTCAGCTGAGCCTCAGCCAGCTCTCATGAACGCCACTGCCGGCACATAATAAACAGGGGGAACATGGAGCGAAAGGCGAGAGACAGGTAGAGCTGTCTGTCTCGCTTCACCAAAGCCTCATGCCGGACATAAGTGACTGGAATAACCTTGGCCTTAGGGTACTCTCTGCCCCAGTACTTGAAGTATTAAACACAACTAATTTCCACCGTTAGCTTTATTTAGAAACCACACTGCCCACTGCTGAAAGAGGAACCTCATCATCATGCCCACACTGAGTTGTGTTCTGTGGTATTATTTAAAGACAAAATGTACAAACCAGCAGCTCAGCTGTATGTCAAATGACAAAACTGTGTTCNGAAATTTTTTTTTTTTTTTTTTTTTTTTTTAATAGGCAGTAGGCATCTGCAGAGCCTCCCTGAGCGAACTGAAATGTGTACAAGCGCCTCACCAGCCAGGGCCAGTTTCTTTTCTTACTTTCCTTCCGCAAGCAGTCTCGCTGGTGTCAGTGGAATTATTTGTTCAACTGCAGAGAACACACTTTGATAACAAATGTGTCCTTCAGTGTCAAAAAAACCCCCAAACTAAAATGCACAACCTGAAGGGCTGGTAGGAAATACTCTCTCTCCTTATGAGGCTCTGACACACGGCAGAAACAGAGTTGGCATGAAGATGTCTGCCCCTGATTTGAGAGGCATTTTCCAAGGCTAACACTACCCCGATTCCCTTGTGGGTGAGGATCATTCCTGACTGAGGTTCCAGGAGCACCTGATATGTTTCAGGTTCTTTCCTATTCAGGACAGCAAATTCACCACATGGTTAAACAAACACGTACACAGAGGCAGAGGACTGTCTGGATATAGCAAAAGAGTTACTACATCCTCTCATCTTTAAGAAATGACCTTGATCGAGGTCAAAAATATTGGAAACGCAGAGAAAAAAAGCACTGCCAATGCCCCCGTGGTGCCAGTTCTGTGAATAAAGGACTCCAGTGTTCACTGCTGTCATTTTTGTAGCTGTTACGAACGCAGAAAAACCCAACTTATAAATAAAAAGCCTGAAGATGCCATAACAAGCCTCAAGCCTCCAAACAGTTCCAACAATTAAATACTCCCCTACCTTTAAAGGCTGTAATGGGCAACTGGTTATTTAAAATTAATCTTTAAGCACTGCTTTAACAAAAATGGCTTTTCCTGTGAAAATCAAGAACTCCGTCTGAGTCAAACACTTGTTAAGAGATCTTGCCACCCTCCACTGCAGTGCTGAAAAAAATGCATTAGCAGAGATATAGGTTGGCTTCCTCCCCCTTTTCTGCTCATTACCATCAGTTTTGAGAACTGATTAGCTGTGGTTGTTATTCATTAGTCACATCTCTAAAATCTGAATGATAAACACCTCTGTGAGGTCTTATTCTAATCAACCTATTTTGAGTCTTGCAATTAATACTAACACCAGAAAAATAATTCTACAGCGTACATTTAAAGACTACCCCCTCTTCCCACAAAAATCCAGGCTTAGATTTGCATGAAAAGGAAGACTAAAATAAGATCTACAAACTCTGCCATCCCTGCTATACAGCCTTCTCCCACGTACACTGCAGCCAGTTCAGGTGGTTAATACAGGCGACATAATGGGTACACGGTAAATACGAAGCAGCCATCAATGATTTTCCTGATGGGGTCAGATGCTACACAGCTGATAGATCTCAGGAGGACAAGAACATGCAGGCATGACAGATTAAGTGACTGCCATTGGCTGTGTGCTTGCTCTGAATACTCAGCTATGGACAATAATCAATTACTTGGGGCTGCTAATGATACTGATCAAATGCAGTTAGCACTCGGCAGCTTGAGGGCTACCATCCTGACACTTGGAAAATACACAAGCTACCCACGGGCAAAATGAAATAAGAGGCTGGTACCAGCAAAATCCTCAGAGTCAACAAGAAAACCAGCTTGTTCCTTCTTTGCCCCCTGCCTGAAATTATAAAAAAAAATATTTGCTTAGGAGTAAGCACAATCTTTCCCATAAGACAATACAATTTAGAGCTCTTATGGCCATCTGTGAAAGGTTGGGGCCAGCAGTTCACATGGAGGGACCCCACCACTGCTTGAAGAACGACTTGTTACAGGAAACGAAAAGAGCATTACCACCATACATGTTGGCTTCCAGAGGTCCGTGTAACCGGCCGCCTGGCTCCCGATGTTACTTTCCAGGCTTGGCCTATGATCCAGGGTGATTTGGCTTCCTCGTCATTATCATCAGCTCAAGATGCTGATCTCTTTCCAGCTTTTACAACCAGGGAAAGTAAAAAATTTTGCCACTGGTTTCAGAGAGTGCAAGATCAGGGCAAGCATTTCTTAGTTTGTCTCAGGCATTGTAAACCACAACTCCCTCTTTTAAGGGTTGGGATGGGGGTGGTGGTTTGGGTTTTGTATTTTTTTCTTTTTTTAAATAACTAAGGCCTTGTTCACGCACAAAAAATTCTACTGCTAACTGTACAGGTTATTTATTCCCTATTCCTATACAGAAAAAGAATTCATTGCACAGTGATACAAGGCAGTGTTATACATAACTGAGATTACACCCTTTATTTTAGGGGATTATACCCTTCTTTTAAGGGGTTAAAAAAAGTATTACTCTAGCTGACAGAGGAAATCACTTCTCTAATTGGTAAGAAAAGCTGTAAGTTAGACCAGACCTAATGTCCTGACTGGTTCTTTGCTCTCAGCTCCCAGAACTGGCATTCTGGGCATCTGAAACCCAACTTTTCATCCCCTGGGAATCACCCTTCCTTCTGCTGTACAGCAGACAGTCCCATAGCAACACTTTGGCTGACCACAGGGATCAGTCAGCATGATGGAACATACTCAAAAATGTCTTTACAAGTACACTGCATTTAACCACCACAAGAAAAATAAATTTTGAAGGAATTACCAAACAGAACTGTCTGAGGAGAATTTATAAAAGTTAGTCCTGCAGATAACTGTATGTTCCCTGGCAGCCCTTTCTCGGAAGGCAGGAAATTAACTGCAGAAAATGCCTTACTTTTCAAATAATAATAAACCAGCAAATGAACATACTGCAGATCTGTACCACCAAGTTGTTATTGCAAACCGTGTGCCAAGATTACTGCTCATCTGTTCTGGGGTTACCTCATCAGCAAGCGTCAGCCTAGGACATGAGGCAATGCCATACCTGCTTGAGCAGCAGGGGAGAGTTTCAACAGGCAGAATGCAGTAACTATTTGGATTTTTTGCTCATTGTGTAGAATGAAAAGAAGAATCCTCACCACAATGCACAGTGAGGATTCATTAAACTGTTAAGAAAGAAGCTTGCACTAAGAGCCCTGCTTAGTTAGTAATTACTCATTACTCAAAGAGCTAGCTCTAAGTATGCCAGCAATGATGGTTAATCCCTTCTTTCCCTCATTTGTTCCTGGAGAAAGTGCCACAGGAATCCTTCACAACTGCTGGTTTTTAAAATTTCAGTTCTAGGGCCCAAGATACCCAAGAAGGACAACAGCTTCTCATATCTCCAGATGTACCAGCCTTCCAGTAAGTGCTGACTGAGGCTGACAAGTTCATCACATAAAACAAGGCTGCTGGGGGCAAATACAACTTGGTCTGCACAAAATGACCTTGTGCAGCATCAGGTCCAACACAGGTGCCTACAACTCAAACTGTTACATCCTCCCTCCCCCATTACTGCCTACAAGAATGACAGCAAACTGGGTTCATTAAGCCCTAAAAATGGCAGGCAAAGGGGACGTTTTCTTGCTCTCTTCAATGAATGGGAGGTTGTAGCCAGTCTCTCAGTTGACCGCATAGTGGTAGACACAGGGGCAAGACATGAACTTCAACACAGGAAACTGCAATTACATACCAGGGAAAAGATTTTCAATGTGAGGGGAGTCAAATACTGGAGCAGGCTGCCCAGAGAAACTGTGGGTTCTCCATCCTTGGAGATATTCAAAGCCCAGCTGAACATGGTCCTCAGCCACCTGATGCAGCTGACCCTGCTTTGAGCAGGGGCTGTGGGCTGGATGACCTCCAGAGCTTCAACTACATTATCCTTATTCCGCAATGCCACATTTAGGAGAAGGACCTACATAGCTCTGGGGATTTCTTCTCCCCTCCTGCTGTTTAGCCCTGGAATACAGCAGAATAGAAGAGCACTGGAAGGTGAGAATGGAGAAACAGGCACTCTCATTATTGATATTCAATTAATTATTTCAGTTGTGAGTACTGAAGGCACAAGGGTATCTTTTTTCTGCTATGTCTGTGCTACCCAGGTGTGGGCAGCCGTCACAGTGGAACCCGATATGTGGCTAGGGCTTACAAGCACTTCCACAACAAGCACTAGCTTGTTGCCAGCTTGAAGGATGTTAGGTGCTTTTTACTAGCATGGAATGCGCTCCAACATACGCTGTCAAACACACACATTCAAGAAAAAAACAAAACAAAACAAAAAACCAACCCTCTGCTCAATTAAAGTACATTAAAAGGCAGAAAACAGGGAAGCGAATCCTATCCTCCTCGTGAGCAGACATTAAACCAACGAGGTTTGTATTCTGCAAGCTGGAACGATTTCCCAGCGAGCCTGTTGGCCACAAACTTCTGAGAACACACCAGAGAGGTCGCTACTTCAATGCAACTTGCTAATGCCATGCATTAAATTATTCTTGTTCTTACCGCCTGTTCCATCTAAGGGCTGCTTTGAGGCAATTACTAGTAACTTGTTATTGCATTCCATGTTATACAATTCAACTCTCAAAAAACTGCAATAAACTAATTCTTTCCTGTAACACACTCAGTCTACTCATTCTCCTGGCTACTCCACATACTCAGCTAAAATTCAATATCAGAAACACCAGCGTTTTCTCCACAGTATTAGGCATCAGATACCTAAGATGCATACATAAGTGCTTGAAATGCCACAAAGAGATTATCCTTGGTAAATTGGTATTTTGAGCAAGCATTTCAGAAATAAAAGAATTCCTATTATTTAAATCCCCCAGAATATTTAATTCACCATGTCACTCCAATTCTCCCTTCCCTCATTCATCTGAATTCTCAAATGCTGTTCCCAGACATGTGCCTCTCTTACCTTTCTGTGGGACTAGAAAACTAGTTTTGCATAGTGAATCATTATTTATTTCCATGGATGTCTCTGGGTTCCTTTGACAGCTTTATCTTACTGATGAGGATAAATGCTCTTTCAAAAGCTACTGCCAGACTACCCTCATTCTCAGATGTCAAAGGATGCGGTCGGCAGAATCTGTCAAAAATAACTCACAAGGTCTGAGGGATCTGAAAATTACAATTGATAGTTTTGAAATACAATTGATACGCAGTAGCTCTGGGTAGGTCCACTTTACCACTAGCACCCAATCTCTTCTTGCGTTTTCATTTCTCCTGGTCGCCATGGGAATTATTCATTTGAAAAACAAATTAGAAAGAAGCAGTGATACGACTTCAGTATTTCTGAAAATGAGATTGCTTTTTTCTCTTAAGATTCTGCAGGTACTCATGTCTAGAAACTTTTTGAAGCATAAAGGAAACAAACTAAAGGAAGTTGATTTAAACTTAAACCAGAATCCTGTAATGGTTTGGGGCTTCTATAGTGACTCCTTTGCTGGCATCCAAATCTAACTCTGGAAGATAATGTTCATTTCTCAAAGCTAAATGCAGGACGTACTGGCTGAGAAGGATTAGCGGAGGCAACCAGATTGACCCCCACAGGTGCCACCAGGTACGGTGTGCATCCCCTGAGCCAGTGAGGGCACATGCAGCAGAAGGCTGGCTCTTCTCCCCTTCCCTCCACCTACCCTGTGGAGAGACAGCAATTGCCTTCAGGAGGCCCCATACCCAGACCAACCCTCTCCTCCCCATCGGTGGCTGCGCCAGTTAATTCATACATTTCCCCGCTGCCAGAGAAGTGGTGTCAGGAAGCTTTCAGAGCAGCACCTTGGCTTCAGACTTGCCTTCTCCGGGCTCCAAATAGGACACAAGGGAGCAGGGGAGCTAACTGCTTCCAAACAATGATGACGGCATCATGTTTTAACTTCAAAAGGGCTCTAACAGAAAGGAAGATGGTTCTTCTCAACCCAGGCTACTGCAAGTATCCAAGAGAAATAGCACAGCTTGATAGTGAGCTCCCTAGAAAGCAGTTCCTTCACTGATGCTCCAGACCTGAAGCATATTCACTGTCACGATTTAGTGTCAGGCTTTCAACTGGGTGGCATGAGCTGATGGTGGTCAAGGAATGCAATGGTAGGCAGCGTACTGTACTTGCGTGTGCTGCCCAGGTGAGCACCGTCCAGTAAAAACGTAAGCCAATTTATTTAGAATTTTTACATCCATAAAAGGAGGATGGCACTTTGGGTCAGAGTTTATACAAATCAGTACGAGCTGTTTAGCTCCTACCAGACACCAAACCCTGTGTGTATGCTCATGCACGCACACACACAATACAGAGTAGCTAAGCATTGCTACAACATTTTATCTTCACAAGTGAGAAGATCAAGTGGCTACGACACTTGAGAATTATCCAGTGCCTCCTTTCCAGGGAAGATAAATACAATGCTTATATCAAACCTGAGCCATTGTGAACTGCATACTGACTGACAGCAGTACATTTAGCTTCTGTGTTCTCCCAAGACACTGTCTCACCGACCTTTTTTTAAAGGAATTAAACAAAATGATTCAAAATATCTTTTCTTAGGCTTTTTACAAGAACTGCCCCATTATATTAGATCACAGATCCACTTAGCCTGATATCCTTTCTTTGACAGTACCCAGCAATGGGTGCTTAAAGACTGCAAGAAGCAAGGCAAATACAGAGGATGCCTTCCCCTGGTACACCCTACCCAGCTTCCCACAGTCAACCAGTGGCTCAGGCACCCTCGGGCCTGAAAAAGGCATCCAGACCATCATAGCTTGACATGGTCCTCCCTTCCAAAAACTTGCCCAACTTCTCTTTTGATCCGATTTAGACTTTCGCCCATTATTGCAGCCTACGGTGAAGTCTCACAGCTTCATTACCTGCCCTGCTTCTCTCGTTTGCACTGACTGCCCAGGATTCCTGCAGTTTCTACATTTGCCTTTTGCACCCATTTGCAATTTTAGCACAACTCTCACACCTCTTCCCTTACTCTTACCCAGGCTAAACAGGGCTCAGCTGTTCGCAGTATTCCATCAATGGAAATCTTCAGGCAGCAGTAGTTGCATCTCCAAGGCCCCCATCTTACATTTTAACTGTGATTTTACTATATATTTGTACAAAGAGTAAAAGTGTTCGTGTGAACACTTGTGAGCTGTTGCTTGCAATGTGCCTGCAGTTTTGGCATAACTGGGTGGCACTTCTGAACTGAAGATGAAAACTTCCTGCATTTAAAATTTACAGCCTTTGCTGAGGTTCATCTCAAATGGAGCAGTATGCTACCTCCAGTGATGTACACCCTGCCAGAATACACAGCTGTCTCTCATACCCAACAAGCAGAAACACCAAAGCAATCAAAAACCTAAATTAAGAAGCTATTTCTCTTCTTGCATGGCCAGGTGTGCTTTGAAGGGTGTTTTAGATAAGGCCAGCATTCCTGAACCACACATTGCCCTGCTCAGGCTGGTGTCTAGCTGCTCCAAGACTCAGGAGCCCCACAGCAGCTAAGGCACAGACTAGGGCAATCCTTGCTGCCTGAATCTGTGCAGGTGGCCAAAATGGCCAGTTCATCAAGCGATGTCTGCACGTGTCATTATTAAGATGGGACCGGCCAAGATCCAAGCCAGTTCCAGGCTTGGTTCCTCTGAAGCGTTGCCCAAGTCACAGGTCTGACTGGATGCTTCGTCCACCTCACTGCAGCAGGTCGAGCTAAGAGAGTGCAGACTTACATGCCTGCCTGCATTTCCCAAGGAACCTGTTAGAGAGATACCAAGCTGTCCTTGCAAATGAGCAATTACCATTTGCTACCAGTGACACCTTGAGACCTTTGTCTGCAGCAGGTTACTTGGCATGCCTGCAACTTAAGAGGTATTTTTCAAGAGGCTGTTTTGGAATGCAGCCAGATCTTTATAAGGTCCTGTAATTTCAATAATGAAATTAAAACCAGAATTTAGCACTTGCGGGACTGAAGGAAATGAAACATGTGGCTAAGTAATGCCTGTTCACATTTTTTTCTTTATGACATCTCTCAATCTGCTAAATAAAAATCACACAATTCTTCACAATCAGGAATGCGAATCATAAAACCAGCTTCTTGATAAGGCAGCAAGCATAAGGCTGGGAGGCTCAAAGGGATATGGCTAAAAAGAAAATATTACTTGTTCTAGAAAAATGATCTGAATGGACTGCTCCAATCCTTGGATCTAGTTTCTGCTGTGCTTAGTGTATCTGGACTGGTATATTTAAACAAGCTAGAATCCATAGAAATTTTTTTAACAAGAATAGTAAAAAATAAAAAGCTGCTTAAATATTAGACAGAGAGAACATTTTGGTCCCAGGCAGAACTAGGATCCTTTTGAGAGATCTGGGAATACACACTGGTTAGTACCTCACTTCCACTGAAAAAAAAAAAAAAAGCGGGAAGAAGGCCCCTCCTGCCTTATGTACTTCTGAAAATCTTCCCTTGAACTACATATAAACACATTCAGTGGAGAGCACCTCTTTAAAAGACAGCTTTTCACGCATGGAGTGAAATGCATGCATTATATGGAGTGCAGATACTATATATGCCAATTCAGTTGCATGCACAGCCAAAGACCTGAAAACTGAGGCTCATACGAAATCAGAACACATCTGGCCCCAACTCAGGTTTGCCACCAACCATAGTCCAAACGTTAATGCAAAGAGTCAAAATTACTTCTTAATTCCTAATACGATCTTTAACTATCAATTTATAATCCCATGTGTCCCTCCAATGAAAAGGAGTGAGGAATGAAAACCAAATCCGCAGCAGACCCTTACGTGGAAAAAACTGGAAATGGCTGCTGTACAAACACAAATTATATTACTAATGTGATCTGGCAGTTTTACTTGAGTCCCATAGCTGCAGCTTAATCATATCTTTGACACAGCTAAACTGCTAGGATACAATGGGACCTGTAGCTAATAACATTGCTTCAAAAATAAACAAACTCCTGTTTTTCTAAAGTGATTATGAGGAACTCCCATATATTTCACATGAACTGCATCTGCTTAACCATCCTGTTCTGAGGCGACATCACAAGTAACTGGCCCATTTTGTGTCATTATGGTGGGAAGGGATCAGACAGTATTTTGCAAGAGGCATTCTTGCTGCCGCTCTCAAATGCTCTCTCTTGGTTTACACTAACACAGCAGCGACGGAGAGTGGGAAGATTTTGTTCTTATTTTTAACAAGAGAAAACAAGATAGTGTAGAGAGCAAAATCACAATTGATAGCGAGGACACAGGGCAGATAAAAAGAAGTAGGTTTAACCACTGTGCCTAGCTTCCAAACTGAGGTGATGCCACAGAAACTCTCGAACTTCATTGCTCAGTCCTGGAAAACACTGCATCCAATCGTGGCTGGGCTCAGCAAGGTACCAGCTGGCTGACATCCCCTCTGGCACCACCAGATCTGCAAATCACCCCTTGTTTGAGAGCTCCCTAACCTTTTTCAGTTAAAACCACTTGTGCTTAGTAAATACCAAACCCCTAACTTGGTTAACTGAAGCCAGCTGATTTGTGACTGAAGTGGATACAGGAGCACCCACGTGAGCAGTGCCAACACAGATTGGCAGGGGCACTCATCTCCCGCAAGGGTTAGTGAGAGCTGTGGGGTAAACTCTTTGTAACTCAGTACAACTCACTGAAGATCCTACCCCTGCCTTGAGCTTGCATATGAATATGGCTCAGAATGACTTGCATTGGCAAAGGCTGGAGGGAGAAGTCATTCTGCTATCACATGGACTGGAAAATGTTTGGGAATGGGATATTTTGGATAAAGATGACATGAACCATAAGCCAACCCTCTTCCTCTTTACCATTCCCAAATTTAGGCGAGAGACATCCAGAATTGTGTATATGAAATACAGGATAGTATAAAAACAGCCTGCTTGGTCCATCTCAGTATACCGCACACCCATGGCATAAGACAAGAGTGTTTGAGTGTTTGGCTGTTTCTTCTGGAAATTTAAGCAGTTCCTTTTCAGGCCTTTGCTGATACTTTACTCTTACAACAACCTTGCCTCCACCGCTAAGGCTATGCAACGTACCTGAAGTTGCAAGCACTATTTTAACCATTTTCTAGATGGGTACAGTGAAGTCTCACTTAATCTTATTCACTTCTGGGTGGCACACAGATAAAAGGACCTTTTCTAACTACCCACCCTGCAGAACCATGCTAGACACTCAGGATGAACTCCTGGCACTAATGACATCAAACCTGTCCCACAACTGACTTAGGTGCGATCAGGGTTTTCCCTTATCAGTTTCTTTCTTTCTTAAATTATGACCTGTACCAAAAGATGTATCATGTCAAACTGGTATTTTGGTTGCATCTATTACAGTGGCAATTCTTCTTAATTTCAGGTGATACTTCTTTTCTATTTGTGAATTCTTAATTAAAAATACTTTTCCTTTATTAAAGGGAGTCAATCTGATCCAATCAAGGTCAATATAAGTCTGGTACCTCCTCCCCATTTTTAGTGCCTATTCAGACAGGCATCAGACTTCACATGTGCGTCAAAAAGAGCTCATTTCAATGCATTTCAGACAACACAGGTACTTCACAATGGGTTTATGGTTGTGTTCTTTTCTTTATTAACCATAGCACGTAAAGTAAAAGCACAAAGGCAGCTCTCAAAGAGAGAAATCCCAGAATGCTCTGGGAAAAATATCTAAACAACTATTCTGCTGTTCTCTAATGTGTTACTAAAGACACCATCATCCCTCATCCCTCCAGAAGTCTTCTTAATTAAATAAGAATCTATTAAAAAACGCAGTGCCCCTCAGCGTAAACTCCCACCCCCACCCTTCTCTTTCAATTTTAAGAGTGATCTATCTTGCTTTCTCCCTGCCTAGGAGCCCATTAGAAACAGCCCCTTCTGCACATATGCATCACCTAACACAGATTTGGAGGGAGACAGACAGAAGAACGGGAGAGAAAGAAATTAGAAAGCGAGTGAAAATAGTAGGCCTGCGAGACAAGAAAGCAACTGCAGACAAAGAACACCCGGTACTCACAAGGGAAAATGAAGGCTGAGAGACGAATGCTGGTACCATGGGATTAAAACAGAGGCTACTGCTTAACTTTGCAGCAGAGATGTGGTGTTGCTCTAACTAAATTAAATTACCAACAATAACCAAGGCAAATCAGACAGATCTATCACATCGCTTTCTCTGGGTGGCAAAAGGTTGCCGTTAAACACACCTTAAACTTCAAACGGAAGCGCCAAGCACAGGCAGCGTTCCTGTCGCATGCACAGCCACTACCTGCCGACGGCTACGTAAAGCCAAAGGATCATACCCTTTCCTCAGCACCCACTTCCAAACATTGCCCAGCTCACCTGTTGTCTGAAAAGTCCGAACTGGTCAAACCAAAAAGAACAATGACCAGATCCCTCTCTGGAAGCTACACAGGTGACAAAACCAGCAACCCAGGAGTGGCCGATTTTTCCATCCATTTTCTGTAACAGAGCTTTACTTGAGGAATTAACTCCTAACAGTTCATCTTAAAATCACTCTTCCATCCTGCAAGAACTTTTCCCACCTTGAGCCAGATACCCCAAGCAGCAGTATGGCATTTGTTGACAGCAAGCAACTCCAAACAAGAAGTTCCCTTTGAGCTTTACTCTATGGCAGGATAAATGATAAAGTAACAAGTATTTCCTCAACCTCTCTGACACCAGAAAGGACGAGGATGGGAACTGGCACCACAGGAGTCCTGGGATAGAGACAAATTCAAAATGCAGTAAATCTGCCTGCCTTAATGCTAGGAGGGGCTGAATTCACACCTAACCTTTGGCCATTGCTTAAAATATCGGCAAAGAACAATTTGAACTCCAGGCTTAACCACGGCCTTTTACATAACTCCCCAGATACATCTGCCTAAAAGGTGGCTTTGCCCAAAAGGTGGCTTTGCCCTCAAGACAGCCTCCACTTGTCTTGCACTAATCTCTGAACATAAACTTGCACCTCCTGATACTTGAGCTGTAAAATTACACGAGCCACGTGCCTTTATTGCATTTTTTTTAATAAAAAGATGTGTTTTAAGTAACTTCATACAGCTGCCTGGCACAGCTGCCTGGCAGTCCCTTCAGTACTGTGGTGGGAAGATCCTGCTGTCTTTGTCCCTTGGAAAGCTGTGCTAGAAGGGACTAGGAGAGGGGATCCAAAATGAGGCCCATAACCAAGCGTGACTGCAGGGTTATCTGTTTTGGAATGTTTTGCTAGGTTTCCTCCTCCACACACGATGGATCTGTCCTTCACCTAAACTATGATGGAATTTGCTCCAGCCCCGCTTTTAATTAAATAAATACCAGGCATCTCTCTCCAAGACCAGGGCTTTCAGAAGATGATGCAGTGTTTCATTCAGGGAGACTCCTCGGAATTTCTTTGCTTGTGTATGTAGAAACAAAGGGATGCAGCCTGACAAAATGTCTTACTGATCTGGAAAAAGATTATCCAGAAAAGATTTTGTCTTCCCCCGCAAAAGAAATTAAGATCAGTTCACCTTGTCCTTTTCTCTGAAGTTGCAGGGTCACCCCCTTGCTGAAACTCCAAGGCATTTTCACCTGATGGCTTTTTTCCAGTACGCTCTCCTGTGAGAGTTTTGTTCTTTATGATTGCTAAGCTCACACTTGTGAGAGAGGACAGGCAGCAAAAGCTGTAAACCAGACTGAGGTAAGCGCAGTCACACTGAGTAGCAAGCTTGATTAGATTTTTAATAATGCCAACATATTAGGCAGAACTGCGACAAGAAGAACAGACTCGAAGAAGCCAAGGAGGTAGCTACAGTTTTAATAAATCCTTTGCCGATCTGGGAAGTGGGAGGGTGATAGAGCACTGATCTCAGCATGTAAAACTGAGGCAGTAGCTTAGAAATTAGACCTGGTATGTTACTGGACTACTGCTGGGAAACCACATGGAAAGACATAGCTTCATATTCTAAAATTCAAGTAGTCAGCTCTTGGTTGCTAATGTCTCTTCCTGAAAAGTATTTAAAAAAATAATAATAATTAAAAAAATTCGAAATCTCAGATAATTTTAGGAAGCACCCCCAAACTCTGCATTTAGATCTATAGGATCTAAGACTACAGAATACTGAGAGTTTTGCCCCGCACACAGTTGTTTCAAAATGGAGGTTATACACCAGAAGCTTACTTTCAGTCTTTTGGCCTCTGCCAGGCTGCAGTCTGACCACGACGTTGCTGGCAGCTATCTGCTTACAAACCATCTTGGCAGGCGCTGTGCCCGAGTGCCCGGCTCAGCCGGGCACGTAAGGGAAGGGACCACCTTGTTCATGCTGCAGCAGCACTCCAGGTGCCCTCCCTATTGCCCGTCCCCGACTCCATCTCCTCCCAATGTGGACTCCCTGGCTTCCTGGCACTTGGATGTACCATCAAATAATACCTTGCCTTGTGCTTTTGCTTGGTCTCTGCCCATGCTTTCACCTGGATCTGGGGAATGGCACACCTTTTGATTTCTCCAGTTCTTAATCTTGGCCCACAGACTGCTTGCTTTTTGTTCTGTTCTGGGCTCAAATGGATCTAAGTGAAGCAAATTTATTTGTGATTAACTAATGCAACCCTATGCCAAGCAGCTACAAAGCAAGTCTGCTTGCAAGATCAGAAGCTCTGTCAATAAAGCAGAATATTTTGTTTAGCCCTTAGTAACGAGGAAGCATGAGGAAAAGGAAAGAAAGAATGTCAGGAAGTATTAAGAGTCATTAAAAGCAACTAATACGTACAATTTTGCCAATGCCCACTTCCAGGTCACAAGGAAAATACCATTTTATTTTATCAGCAGCTTAAAATGAAGGAGAGAGCATTTCTAATGATGAATCTTACTGCTATCTTCAACAGGAAGGGGGGAAAAAAAAAAACCCACAAGGCCTTCAAAGACAAGTTTTGCCAAGACAAGTTTTGCCCTTTAACCTGCAGACCTGTTACTGCATCGATGGAATTTTGAGCTGAACAACACTTGGGTACGAATTGCATCAGGACCTTCAGGTCTCAGTGGATGCTCCAAGTACCAGAGTGTGAGGAAGAGATGTTCATAGTGTGTCTCATGCATATAAACCTTGCCTTGTGCCTCATGCGTATAAACCTTGCCTTTCATACGAAGAAAGGCATGTAACAGTTATTTGAGTAATTGCAATCAAATTACTGCCCCAGGACAGAACTGCTCCTTCTCAGAAATACATCTGGGTATTTGCATATATTTCAGAATGAAGATAACAGAAAGCATCTTGTCCAGGTACAGAACAATCCTGCCTCTAGCCTACCTGGTTTGTTAATGAACACAAGCAGTGACATCCTCCCCAGATATCCAAGGGTTGCACTGTGGTTACTGCTTGGAGTTGCAGGAAAGGAAAATACAGTGGCGGTGCAGGGGCTACATGTACCCAGCGTCCCACTCAAAACAAAGGAAGAACACTTAGGCACTGTCTGGGTGTCCGCTAAGTTGAATATTAATGTGCATGATAGTTACTGGAACCTTTCCTATTTAAATTACTTGGTTTTATGTTATAGTGAAGGCCAACTGACAGAAATAAAACATTGCTTCTCTTGGTACTCTCTACTTAAATTGCAGCAGTAAATATTTTTAAGAGTAGTGTTGTCAAATCTCAAGTACAGGTTCATCCCTCCAGATTGTACATCATGCTAGCTTGTTATCTACCATTTCATTATGAGCTTCCATAAATAAACTGGGAGCTACCTCTCTCCTGGGCTGGCTATTTCCAGAATTTGTTTCAGTAAAAACTCCTGCCCTTCTAATCTTCCCACACAAGAAACAACTTCTTTATTTCTCCTGAAAGCAAACTAACTCTATATACCTGCCCTACCTGCCTGTGAGCATCCATTCAGCAGCTATTGAGATGCAACTTTCTTGCATTTCACAACTTTAAACAAAATGTAAAAGACTGTTTCTCACGCACTTAGAGAAACGTGAATCTTTCATAACCCACCTTTCAAATAAACTCCTATTGCCTTTCTCCAAAAGAGAAATAAAAGTAATGATTGAAAACACAGATTTCTAATTTGTTAATCAAAAGAGAATGAAACCAAACTGATTTCCAGCCATGTCTGAGAAATGACGAAAGAGCAATAACTGTAAAACATGCTTTCCCTGATGTGCTCAGGCTGTGATTACCTAAGACTATTTCCCTTTCAAAACTCTCCATTCCTGTGAGTCACAAATGTCTTTGATAGTGGTTTGCTGACAGTCTCCCATATGCTGGTTGTCTCAAAAATGCACACAGCTTGTCCAGTGAAGTGCTAAACCTCAGCATTTTGCAACCCCCAAGTTTATCTAGCAATTACATTTGCTACCAAAAAAGCTGCCGTTTGCTGAAACACATTTATAATCATTTCAGCTATTTCTGAGAGTGTATACAAGAACAGAATGCCCTGGCATATACAGTAACTAAAAGCAAGGGACAACTCTATTTTGTGGTTGTTACATGTGCTGCTGACAAAGGAGATGCTGTTTGGTAACTAAATATATAAAAGATTGATATTGGCCTTTGTTTCTGTTTCCTGATTTAACTTTTGTTTCAGAACATTACTGCTTTGGCTTACACAGTTTGTCTTCCAGTAAATCACAGCATGCACTTAGAAACAGAGAGGGAGTCTCCAGCTTTTCCCAGGCACTCAAATGGTGATTAGAAAATCGTCCTGTATCATAAGCTGCAGGTCTGAACCTGATGGGTGGCACACAGGCTGTAGAAAGGAGGCAGCTGAGGGTGAGCAAGGGAACTGTTGCATAGAGTGCAGGTAGATTTATTGTCTACTTAGTTACTTTTTGTGGTTTGCACTGGCAGAAGAGACTTTAACTGAAATTATTACAGGTTTTGAGTATGCAGGACTCCCATAAACATGCAAATGTCCAAGCAGTGACACAAACACAGATCGCATCGCAGGGACTGACTAGTTTGTGAAGTTTTCCATTAGATGTTGCCTGCTCATGGCACAAGGGTACAGAACCACACAGATGCTAACCTGGCAGTGCTGCAGAACAGTTCAGCCCTGCATACCTCTGCTTCAGCGACAGAGGACAAAAATAGATGCAAGTTTTACAACTTGCAAACCCGGCTCCTCATTCTTTTCCTCCTAACCTCTTCCTACACCTTTAGATCTTTCTAAGATGTTTACCCGTCTCCCCCACCCCCAAGACCTTGCCTGCAGCATAGCAGTATATGAATTTGCCTGGCAACCTGACATAAATATCCAACCAACCAGCAAATAAAGCCTGGCACGCTCTCAGCTACAGTGTTTCTGCGCACAGCCTTACAACAAATCAGAGCTGTCCACCAGAGGAGGAGTTAACTCATCGCCTTTAGCTCAATGTATAATCTAAAGTTTGAGGGGAGAGGGGGACATTTGCCTGCCTTTATTTTACTTCGCTGCATGCAATGTTCAGAGCTCTGCTATAGACATCTCTCTCCATCTTTGTTCAGAAAATACGAAGCACTGTATCTTCTCTACTCATTTTTAAACTGGTTGGGTACATAACTCTACCAAGATGAGGTGAGATAAAGTGCAAGGCAAGGTGGGGTGTGAGTGAGTGGAGATGCACTGGAAAACATACAGAAATGAACCGCGTTTGACCGACTCAGTCTGGGATGCGGCGGGTGACCAGCACCTCGGCTCTCTTCACCGAAACCCACCGCAACACTTGAGCTGTGCCCAGTGCTGAGGGCACCCCGCAAGGAATGGGGCAGAGCTCTGGCACTGAACGGGATCATTTCAGAAGCAGCACATCACAAAAGGGATGGGCGTGGGGCAGGAGTCTGTGCAAAACATCACGGACAACCTTCTTCAAGATTTCAGCTAACGCCAATCTTTGTGGAGCCCTGAGCTGCCCCGGGGGGAGAGAGGACCACCTGCCCTGAGTGGCTCCTTGCGTCCCAGCTAGTAGCCGGTGGGCTTTCACGGCAGTTCCAGCAGATAACAGGAGCTGCACCCCGTGCAGAGAGCAGTGCTGCATCCAAGCGCTGCCAGCTTTGTCCATCCATTCCCTGGGGACACGAGATACACAATGAGCGTTCAGAGGTTGGCATGTCCTCTGGACTGCAAACCAGCAAATTCAAGATAAGTACATAGCAAGAAATCCCCATCGCATTTCTTTCAACTTACAAACATGCAAAAAAGTGAATGAGACCTGTATCAGCTATGAGCAGGGTTGAAGAGAAGGTAAGACAGTGTGACATTAATAGTTTCACCTTAATTAAACTGTTACATTCCATCCTGCCCCACAAAACAGATTACTTGAGACTAGAAAACAAAACACGGGACCAAGTCAAGTCAGAAACAAGGTTTCACTCCATCCTTATTTACCACTGCGACTGCACCAGCTCCCACAAAGGTCTGACTCACTGTGGAGCACACAGGAGTCCATCCCGCTGCTGCTGCCCTTTATACGTGCGATAAAGAACCCAAGTAAGAGATCCCCCGTAAAAGAAGTAGACAAGGAAGGCTGACATGAAGTGCCATGCTTTGACACATCATAGAAGTCTTTTTTTACCCTTTGTTGAAGATAAAGTGTTGCTAATGCAAATAATTTTCAATAATAATGCAGTGCGATAATACTAGGACCTGGTTTGTGTGGGATGGAGGTAAATTTAAATTACATGCCTCGTAAAAAACAACAAATGGAGATTAGCAGCCGACAGGCTGTTCCACATGTACTGTTCTGCATAGTGGCATGGCTGGAGTGAGAAATGAACAGAAAGCCTTAACCCCTAACGTGCTGTTGTTTCCCCAATCTGCTTGCCAACTAAACGGTTAGCAAGAGTGCACATCAAGAGAGTAAGCTCAAGAGAGAGCGGGACAGCTCAAAAGTAAAAATATTTCTTACAGCTGAGACCAGTGCAGATACTGCAGACGTGGAAATCCAAAGGACAAAGGTAGCTTTGCCTTTCCCTCACTACTTAGCTTCCACTTGCAGGGTCAGGCCCTTCCATTTGTGGCTGGTACCACATAACACTGGCTGGCTGGCTGCACCTGAGCATTGCTGTGCCATATACTGCAGTAGGTTTAACACACACAAACCTTTCCAGCCCGCGGGGTTTGCCTACATGCTCAGCTGGTATCAAGACAAATCCTGCATCCTTTGGATTCTCGCTCTGAGCTGATGTCCCTGGCTGCGTGGCACACACAGCTGCTGGCTCCGCCGCCGCAAGCAGGGCCCAGGCAAGGAGCGAGACGTTTCTCTTTCCCTTTCAAAGTCCCTGGATTACTTGACATGGCTTGCTGGCTTACGCAGAGGACAGGAGACAGAACTAGGTCCACTAAGATATCACCAATATCACCCTCCATCCTCCCCAGAGCAAAGGGCAATGGGAAGCAAAGGCTTTCTTCTCTTGGGCTTCCACCTGGCTAAAAGCCTGGTCTGTCACGTGCACAGAGCATCACTCCCTTCCTTGATTTTTTAAATTTATTTTTCCACGTCAGTACAACTTCCCAGAGCAAAACTGTCACAATTCTGATTACTTCTCTAACTAACTGACAGTACACTCCTTGGGTAAGTCTCTCAGATACTCAGCTTTGCCTATCTGAAAAAATGAGAGTAAGCTTGTTGGCCACATCAAATGCCTTCATGCTTTGCCTTTCCCCACAGGAAACGGGAGCAGAGTCAGACTTCAGAAGAGTTGGTGAAGTTTCAACAAAGTAGAGGTAAGCAAAAGCAGAAACTCATCCACCACCCCCGTGTCTAGAGGTGGATGAACATAAACAGACAACAACTTTTACGGTAAGCTGTCTCTCTGTCCTCAAAAGCTTCATTTTATGCAGTATGTGTTGTATACAATACGACTTCTACTATTTGTGCAGGCACATGCTGAATATTTGAGAAAAACAGTCAGCATACCAACTGACATTTAGATTCTTATTTTCTTAAGCAAAGGAATATAAACATTCTTTCCCGTTTTTATTTTACTTTCTGAAACAAAAGCTTACATTGAGAGAGATCCTGGAACACTTGGGTAAAGAGGCTGGTGACACAGCACAGTCCCAAGGCACAAAAAGGGGGTAGCTTGCTTTATTCTTCTAAGAAAAAGAGAGGAAAAGCTAAGCCAAACAAACCATATGTGTTCTGCCTTGTTGGTCAGGTATGGAGAAATCACATTTGAAGAAGAATCCTATTTGTATCAAAGAGGAATGAGGGGAACACAAATCAGGGACTGAAAAGAGCCCCTCCCACACCCCGACATACCCCCCCAAGAAAGCAGGACTCTCCCAGACACCACCTATTTGAGATGCCAAACTGGAACGCCGAAACAAGACCCTTACTGATAGCAAATTGTGCAGACTCTCCAGCTCCTGCCTTCCAGTGGAATAATTAACAATGCTAGCAAGTACATTATCATAAACTTCAGCGTTAACACCCCCACTGCAAAGAACAAAGGCGGTTCACATCCCTCCCTGAGCTCCTGCTGCAGACTGGGTGCCGATTCTGACAAGTTGCTCTGCGCCAATTTAGATTCTGTTCACATTTGGAAGATTATGCTCATAACCATGAGCTAGAGAACACTTTTTAAACAATGCAGGAAAGCACAGAAAAAAGCTCTCTGGAAACCTGCAAGCCAGCCCAGATCACCTCCTGATTATACTGTTGATTTAGCTGTATTTATGCAGAACTCAAACAAATCATTTATAACAATCACAGATAGCATCCTTTATCTCAAAGAATCCTGAAGTGCTGCTAGACTGAGGCTGGATCTTGCACACTTATTACCAGTCACCCTCTCCCTTGAGAGGCCCACAAGTTGGAAGAAGCCAGATACCTGCAAAAGTAGGTCCTAAACATTTACATGAAGAATTTTTTTCCACCTCTGATACATAGTCAGCAGCTGACAACATACAGCAACATCTCAGCACTGGGCAAAACTTAAGTCTTGGTGAAAGTGAGATGGCTGATACCCACTCTGCACTAGATAAAGGCAATTGGGAGGACTGGTTACGTGGAACCTGTGTTAGCTGACCATCTGGAGCCTGCTCATCACTTCATTTGTTAGTAAAGTCTGTAACTTGAAAAATCTAGTGAGGATCTGAGTTGTTTTGGAGGCTTATTTCAACACATAAGCAAGAAGGGCACTTTCCTACTCATGTCTGGTGGCTATACAGCTTTCATTTGGATACAACAGCATCAATACAATCCATCTCCAGGGCATTTTGAGATTAATGAAACACACTCACCAACACGTGTCCTACGCTACTGTCAAGACTGCAGATGCTGTGAGGTGTTGCAGCTCAGGAAGGATACACAAGCGGAGTCTCAGGTATTTCTGATCTATGGTCCTGAGAGCAGACCTCAAGTTACTACGTTTTTTTAAATGTAAAAACTCCAACTGGTCTGAGAGCCACCCTAACACAAGCATCATACTTTTGCATGCATCAAACTTCTAGTCTATGAAGGTGGAGGTTTACAAGAGAGGAATAATTTCTGTAAGGGGCCTTAGGGATGGGACTCTTGTTTTTTCTCTCATTGGTCTGCCCCACAGCCAGGACAAAGTCTCTGGTCTTGGGGTTGGCGCTTAGTTTCATAGAATGCTTTGGGTTGGAAGGGACCTTTAGAGGTCATCTAGTCCAACCCCCCTGCAGTGAGCAGGGACATCTTCAACTAGATCAGGTTGCTCAGAGCCCCGTCCAACCTGACCTTGAATGTTTCTAGAGATGGGCCCTCCACTACCTCTCTAGGCAACCTGTTCCAGTGCTTCACCACCCTCATTGTAAAAAATTTCTTCCTTATATCTAGCCTAAATCTACCCTCCTTTAGTTTAAAACCATTACCCCTTGTCCTGTCACAACAGGCCTTGCTATAAAGATTGTCCCCATCTTTCTTATAGGCCCCCTTTAAGTACTGAAAGGCCACAATAAGGTCTCCCCGCAGCCTTCTCTTCTCCAGGCTGAACAACCCCAACTCTCTCAGCCTGTCCTTGTAGGAGAGGTGCTCCAGCCCTCGGATCATTTTCGTGGCCCTCTTCTGGACCCGCTCCAACAGCTCCATGTCCTTCTTGTGCTGAGGGCTCCAGAGCTGGACGCAGTACTCCAGGTGGGGTCTCACCAGAGCAGAGCAGAGGGGCAGAATCACCTCCCTCGACCTGCTGGCCACGCTTCTTTTGATGCTGCCCAGGATACGGTTGGCCTTCTGGGCTGCGAAGTTTCTTTTGGGATAGTTGGGCATGGAAGGGGGAACAGCTGCTTTGTATTTTTAATGTATTCTGCTGAGCAAGACTGGATTTCTAATGGAAAGCCAAGATACGTACAGCACCAGAGAAGTACGTTTTTCAATGTCCTGAAACAAGTAGTAAAAAACCCCCCAGTCTAAGGTGCTTCACTATGGATACTTTAAGTTCCTGTGGCTGTTAATTTATTCTGCAAAGTTCTCTTTCAAACAGCTGTCGCAAACTCTGCAAGTATGACAACAAAAGCTGACATTTCTAGGAGACAAGTGATGTCAAAGTACAGCAACCTTATCCACTAGGTAACAAAACAAAGGAGATTATCATGCACTGGTAAAATAGATAGCCCGTAAAGAAGCGACTGCACTGTAAAAATAAACCAAACAAGATTCCAACCAAATCAAACCAGGCCATCCCCTCACTTCTTCTGCCTCTTCCAAATCCCTCTGGTTGCTAGCCTCCAGAATGAACTGTGGTTCTCACTTTAACCGGTAATTAGGACGTATTGCCTCTCTGTTAGGCAGTGTGCTCTGCTAAGACAAAGCCAATCCTCAAGCGTTTGGGATGCTTCTGCATCTTTTATGGGGGGGGGGGAGGTGGTGTGTGTGTTAGAAATCGCTCTCACAGAGAGCGGACCTGTTTTTCACCTGACCTTTGTCAGCTAAGGATGCTGCACTACGTTTGGATGTAAGTAGTAACAACGGGTATGACCTGCCTTGTTTACTCAGTGTTAAGTATTAACAAGGCCTGTGCTATCTCGGCCACGGCTACGTTTCACTAGGCAAGAGCTGCCTGCATAAGTGGCTCTATACAAACACCGGCCCAGCCGCTGGGAAGGATAATGCATCCCAGGAACAGGGAAAAGAGGCCGAAGGTATTTTCATGCTGCTTAGAAGAACTGAGCGGTAAAATAAAGCCGGCAGCAGGTGGGGGTGGGAGAATCCCTGTTTGTAGAAAACTCAGCTGTTTGTCAGCCACAGAGTGCTTATTTCCATCTTCAAGAAATACAGAAGATTTCACCTTTGGAGGTGACTTCTGGATTTCTCTCACAAATAAATAATAACTACGTCTCAGTAGACAAAGAAACAACGGTCCTCAGACTCTAGTCTGTAGGGATTCATCTTTTCAGTTTCTTATACACAGCGGAAATGTAAATTTTGTTATCTGCTGCTGTGGAGAGGGAAAGCCAGTGAAAGTTTATTGCAGCACATTCTCAGGATTCTAAACATACCGTATCACATACACACTGTAATGAGTTTTATTTTAACTGCTTTTGGAGATTGCTTTAGTGGACACTGAAATTGAATAACCAGCTCTGCTCACAGAATGAAAGAAACTATAACACTATACATAAAAGGTCTGTCGTTATTTTACAGAGGGCCTTGCACATAACCCAGGCAGGAAGGATGCGATGGACTGCTATTCTCCTTCTTGGGTGTTTAAAAAAAACCCACAAACAAAAACCCCAAAAGCAAGCAAACCAAAAACCCCAACAGACACACATCACGGAACCATCGTTTTCATGCATACGCACTTCATCAGGGGTATGCAAAGGTGCCATGGTTACAAGCTGGCAAGTCACGCAGCAGCACCAAGGTAGCTTCCACCCACAACACTACAATATCCTTATGGGCAGACATCTGCCCCTGGAATTTACATTTTTCCATTTCTTCCCATTTTAAATGCTCTGTTTTACCCTCCTTTCACAGCTATAACCTCTCATTGATAATTTTGGTCTGGGGAATTGATGCATTAGGAAAACTATTCAGCTTGCTGTGAAGCAAGGAGAGAAGGGGGTATTCTGAACAGCTTGAGGAAAGTAAGTCATACTTTCCACACTTACTGTACCTGATTACTTGGATCTCAAATGCTGACCTGTCTCCCAACTTTATTTGTTCCACCCCACATAAATGAGCTATCTACCCATTGAGAAAATCTACAGTGACCTCTTTCCACCACCTCTTTTTTGCCACTGCTTTCAAAGGGCAATTCAAGTTCAATCACACTTTCAGCGATGCCACTGGAAATTTTCTTTGCCATTTAGTTCAGTGAGAGCAGAAAGAGGTTGCACCAGAGGCCTGATCCTGGCTTGTCTACATACAGAGTTACTAAGCAATAAGCCTGTTGGTGAAACCAATCTAAAAAAAAAGACCTCACAGAGAACAACACAAATCTTATTGACTCTAAGGTTTTTTTAGCAATTTTGTAATTAAGATGAATAAGTGTTTTAGAACTTCCTTTTTCCCCTCATAAGATCTACTACACATGAAACACTACTTTTACTCACTGCCCTGAGCCTGCCTCGTTCTCCAAGTTAGTCCATGCTCAGTATTTCACTAACAGACCTCTAGGCTAGTGCTTGACATTGGCAGGTCCAAAAGGTTACGAGTTGTGCAGTTCCAAACAAAGCATCTAAGGCACTGCCAATATTTGAAAACATTCCCCACCAGTGACAGGGAAAAGCAAAAGTCACATTAACAAATGCTTTCAACATCAAAAATGAAAATGCTGTTATATTGCCTGTACTTTGTCCCTGCTTCTGAAGAAGATTTTTCATCCTCCTTACAGACATAATGGGGGAAGCCATTGCTACGAAGAGCGCATTGTCACACGCAGATTCCACCTGCAACCATTTCGCTACTAACAGACGAAGACAAGTGTTGTTTTCCAGCCACTGTAAGTTTTTTCAGCTCCATTCTGTCCTTCAGCTTAATATTTGGATGCTGCTCACATTTGTTCGGTTAAAACAAAACCACATAACAACCACTCAGACCTTAACCTGCCTATGCACAAGAAAACAAAATGAACGATGCTAGGGGGGAAAAGTTTTTGTNTGCCTCGTTCTCCAAGTTAGTCCATGCTCAGTATTTCACTAACAGACCTCTAGGCTAGTGCTTGACATTGGCAGGTCCAAAAGGTTACGAGTTGTGCAGTTCCAAACAAAGCATCTAAGGCACTGCCAATATTTGAAAACATTCCCCACCAGTGACAGGGAAAAGCAAAAGTCACATTAACAAATGCTTTCAACATCAAAAATGAAAATGCTGTTATATTGCCTGTACTTTGTCCCTGCTTCTGAAGAAGATTTTTCATCCTCCTTACAGACATAATGGGGGAAGCCATTGCTACGAAGAGCGCATTGTCACACGCAGATTCCACCTGCAACCATTTCGCTACTAACAGACGAAGACAAGTGTTGTTTTCCAGCCACTGTAAGTTTTTTCAGCTCCATTCTGTCCTTCAGCTTAATATTTGGATGCTGCTCACATTTGTTCGGTTAAAACAAAACCACATAACAACCACTCAGACCTTAACCTGCCTATGCACAAGAAAACAAAATGAACGATGCTAGGGGGGAAAAGTTTTTGTAAGATAAAAGACCACTAAGTGGCAACGCACTCCTCCATCAGAATTTGATGAGAGCAAAGAAACAATTTTTTTGGACAGAAGTCCCTAGAAATTTTTCAGGAATGTTTATACAGTATCGACACTACAGGTTATGGCTACCTGATTACTGGTCATTGCCTGACAGATGTTAGAAGTAGCAGGACGTTAGAAGTAGCAGGACGTTAGAAGTAGCAGGACGTTAGAAGTAGCAGGACGTTAGAAGCCGAGAGCTTCCCTGGTAGATCTTAAACCATATAAAAAAGAAGACATCAGCTACCCCTAAACCACCAGGAAAACACTAACAAAATCTTCAGATGTTACAGGCCCAGACAGCCCTTTAGGCAATGCTGCGGACAGCCTACAAACCAGTCTTTTCCAGCAGCTCCCCAGCCCGTATCATGCCTTCTTCTTTCAGCTGGTCTCAACACACTCTTTTGGTACATAGAGCTGGCAGGCCTGTATTCGTCTACCCTTACTTTGCAAGTGCAAAAACTAGTGAACTTGGAGTTTTCTAATGTCTAGGGAGATCTGAGCGGCAGAGCTTACACATGGGAAGTCATCTGTCTGAAGAGGTTTGTTTGCAGGGGAGTACCGCACTGCTGTACCCATAGTTTCTCATTCCTAGTTCCTCCTTCCCTGGGCTTTGTTAGTACTTAGGTGTCCATGATGCACTTTATCCTTTCATTCCTCATCTCTTGCACCATTCATCACTACTCTCATCACTATCAAGATTTGCTACACTGATTTTTACTACTCCATGACACACTGCATTGCGTCCCCCACCCCTCTTTCCCCATGGCCTTCATCCCTTCCCGCCGCTTCACCACCAGTGAGAAGCCCCTCACCCAGCTGCACTTCCACCCACCCACTTGCCAGGCAGGCAGCGCACGTATCCACACACGTCTTCCCCAGCTTGTTACAACTCTGTGTTGTTTTGGTACATCTGCTCCATTTAGCCTCTGCGTGCTTGTGACACCCACCCAGCAGCAAGGGACTGCGCTCCCAGGGCATAAAACCATAGAAGTGTGGTAGAGCACAGCCTGGGAATGCTCTTGGTCAGCAGCAGGGAAGGGTAAATAAAAAAAAAAAAAAATGCTTCAGAAGCAAAAACATGTAGGAAAGGGAAAAACTGGAGAAAGAGAGAATGAGAGAACTGCTCATTAACAAACCTAAACTATTTATAAGCACTACATTTATCTATCTATCACTTCAATTACATGTTTCTAAATGAGGCTGAAGCAAGATATCCATAATTATTACTGAAATGCCATTTTTACATTAGCCCAACAGTTGTGCGCGTTCTTCACAAAATGCAATAAGCAAACCACCAATTTATTATTTTCTGTAAATTACAGATAAATCAATCTAAATACCTCTTTTGCAATAGATTTGATTTTTAACCCAGAATTCCTATTTCCTTTGAACAGCACAAGCTGCAGAAAGCATCTATTTCCCTTCTATCTCCTCTTTTAGGGAGCTTTTTCCTCCCCCATTCTGCTTAGTCTAAGGATGCTCAGAAGGAGAAGTGACATTAAAAAAGCTTGTTAACTTGCTTGATAAGACTGTGTTAATTCTTTACTCCTCTTCCCCCCTTTCCTTCCATTCATCCTTTTGTGAAGCTCTTTCTTACAGCCCCTTAACGCTATCTGCTCCACTCTCCTTTTTGCTGTCACATCGCCCTTTGCCTCTTGCTTCCTCAGCTGGAGGTGATGTTTGCAGCCCAGGGATGTGCTCCCTTCATTTGGAGAGAGCAGGAACAGAGGCTGGCCCTGGAGCTGAACCTGGCCGTGCCGCACGTTTGCAGGCTCACCCCAAGTCAGTGTGTACCGTGGTCTGGGGACCACCCGTATTGTACTCTTGTGCCCCACTTATTCTCCCCACCTGCGCATCCCTTACACCCAGGTATTTGCTATCGTGCTCATTCTTTCCCTCCCTTGCTGGTAAGACCAGCTTGCTTTCCAGGCCTCCTTCTCTATCTCATCACTGCTATTAAGACTTTTCAATTCCCATAAAAGTACCAGGGAACTTTTCAAACCACAAACTTTGTCTTCAGACTTCATGGAGAAGGAAATGGAGGCATGAAGAGGTGAGATACCTTTTCCAAAGTCAAGCAGACCACGCTGAGCAGGCCTGAACACAGATCCTTAGAGGTGTTGGTTTGCTACTGTATATTTTAGTTTGCTAGAGATGTAGCTGTGGTCTAAATATTCTCGCTCACCACATATAATTTCCCTGCCTGTGCTTTTAAAGGTTTAAGCCACATGCAAAGTATAATCTATTCTAGGACAAACTTTTTTTTTTCCAAATTAAACTGTTACAGCAACAGAAGTTGTTTGAAATGGTTGTGCAGAAGCCCCCACAGACACTCCCCGCTATCAAACACTTCTTTTCCATCACTCTCCACACAAAAAGCAGCAACAGATCCCTATATCAGATGATGCCTTTTTACCAAAAACTGTATTAAAACTAATTATAAAAGTTGATGAAATTTTAATCGGACAAAACAAAGACTAAAATCTGTATCTGAGCTGCAACGGCACTGTAATTCACTTGTTTAATACACAGCACAGCACTGGCTTAAGTCACAGAGAAGCGCAGAAAAACGTGTAACTATCCCATGGCAAGGCTTCTGCAAGCTTTCACCGCTGCCCACAGCCTACTAGTAACCTAGCAGCCTACGGCCCGTTGCCAGCCTGTTAGCTTAGCCAGCCCTTGTGCTGGGGGTGCGCTACCTGGAGACAAGAAAACGAAGATCAGCCTTCAAGTTGGCTCCTCTCTCACAGCCTACCAGCAACCCTCTTGAAAAAGTCACAAGGACAAAGTGGCTCAAAGCAGCAAGCCCCAGATGCTTTTTAATAAGCTGAGAGGAGATGTACTGTGCCCCTCGCAGCTGCTTCTCTTGCCTTCCCTCAGATCAGCTGGGAGCCTCAGCTCCCCTGTACCCCTTTACAACATGCTCAGTCCTACAAAGCACCAGCGTCCCAGCCACCACCCAAGCTTTTTGTTCTGCTGCAGTGGATTAGGCACAGCAAAGCAGAAGAGGCAAGGAGAGCAGAGTCCCACACTCCCGGCATCCCCCTGCTCAGCTAGCCAGACTTCTGGAAGGAGCCTCCTGCTCAAATCCCCCTCTGGGGGAGGATGGGGGATTTGAACTCACAGTTAGCAATCACCAAGCAATATTTCATTCTCAATACCACTCTAACCAGTTCCTGATCCTGGGATTCCTCTAGAAGGGATGCACCCCAGCAACCACATGTGGGCGACATTTTGAGGTAGAGTAGCTACATATTGAAAACTAAACATCTGAACACAAAAGTGAGAAACCATCCACAACTGCCAAGAACAGGCGTTGTCTTCTACCAAAAAAATTGTAATTTAATCCATCAGTTGATAAACGCTCTATCTTCCCACCCCACAAAGTTGTATATCTGGTTACAGCATAAGTCCTGCCTTCCTTTCCACCTCCATCCCTTGCCTTCTACTTCAAAAACAGTTCTGAAGATCTACCTGTGCTTTTTGTCCTATTGCCAAGATCATGCTCAAATCCTTCTCACCCTGACCTGACCTTCAGGACTTTGTCTGGATTCTAAGGTTTGTTCACTGCAACCACAGACACTTTTAACACCCTCCTCACATCCACTTTGAGCTATAAATGTTGCTTTAACTCTATTGAGCTACCAGGCTGGACTGCTAGAGGGGTACCTGTCCTACAACTCCTCCCTCATTTCCTATTTACCTACTGCCATTTCTGCCCGTTCAATAAAACATCCTTCAACTCATGACAGCACAACATTTCACTTGGTGTCTTATGACTGGAAAAGGCTTTGCAACTTAAGATACCTGGTCACCCTTTCCCTGCCTTTGAAGCCATGCTAATACTCTGCTTTCTTGATTAGTCTTCCACAGCTATCCATTCTCTTCTCACCTCTTGCCTACAAGGAAATACATACTACAACTCAAAACAAGGTATTATTAAAGAGAAAGCAAAATAAGAATGTCCTGCATTTACACAAGTGTTATCTACATATTTGCATGGTCTTTGACTATATCCATTCACCCACACTTTTTGACTGACTTTGTAATTCAGATCGCCAGCTTTCTGGGGAAGGGAACTTGCCATCTGAGGTTTACTTTGAGAATGCGATACCAATCCTTGAGCTACTATTAAGTTTTCAAAAGCAGAGACGAGGACCCAGATATAGATCTACGTTTTCACAGTGTACAGGTGCCATTACACAGCCACTTTAACCCATCATAAGACCATGTCGTTACAAGTACGGCAGGAGCCTGGATCTTGTTTTTATCAGTTTATTTTCTGCTAGATCAGCCAGCCAGCTTACTCTGTGGCTGTAGGAAATTTGGTGCTGGCATGAGCAGGCAGCAGGAACAAGTGTCCAAAAGTGGGACCTCCGCTATTGGCAGCAGTGCAGATTCATACTAGATGAAAATGAAACAGCGACTGCAGCCAAAAGCCCAAGGAACTTGCATTGTAGCTAAGGACACTGTTGTAAATTCGTACTGAAGAAGAGGACAAAAAAGTCTGACTGCAAATGTGAAGGGAGGATAATCTAATTCTTACATAAATATTTTGAAAGAGAGAATTATTTTAAAGTCATTTTCAGTGCTAGTATGTTCTAGCTCTCTGCATGCCTACTTCTGCTGGGTCTTTTTTCACCTGATTTGACTAAATAATCAAGGACGATATTTGCTCGTTCTGAGATTACTGAAGACGTGAGCTGCGCATCCCAAGGACAGGCATTTTCACATTATTCCAGAAATGTTCAGTACATGGCACAGGTGCCAAGAGCACAGAACCCCATCCTATGGCACTGGCATAGACGTTCAGTTTATGTAACTACATCAAAAATCCAGCCATCGACAAACTTATTTTAAAATCAAAACTTGATCCAGTACAACCTGGACACAGTGAAATAAATGGCAGAGTTCATAGGTCTGAATCAGAGCCCCAATGTCTCAAAGAGGACATCATTATCTGTTCCGCTAATTACAATTTTTAATTAATTGTGACAGAAAATACACATAATTAACAATTACAATGCACACACACACAAAGTGAAAAACTATTATATTTGCATTAGGGCAAGCAGAGAGTACGTAGCGAAAGGTAACTCAGCCTCACCATTACCCCTCCTAATCCAGCCTCTCTCCGTGCCTGGCAGGCGAGACCTTTGCTGGGATGCCGCAGCAGCAGCCCCGGGCTGCTCCACAGGCCAGAGCTCCGGCGCTGCCCTGGGGCTGAAGAGGCATGCCATTTTGTCTGGAGGGAGCATCACACTGACATTTAGGCAGTTGGCACTTTAAGATCTCCTGGAAGATTTATGTCATGAAAGCTTGAATAATTCCTTCCGACGCAGCATAAGCCTATCTACAATGCAGGGCTACATATGCTAGAATCAAGGCAGGCCGGACAGAAATTTACAATGAAACTTTGAAAATAAAATAAAGAAAAAAGTTGGGATGGCTCACACAGAACGACGAGAAGCAGATGTTCACAGTGACTAAAGCCCCACTTGGGCCGGCTGTGGCTAGCATGTGGAAAATCGCACATTATTAGCAGGTAAAAGAAGCAAACGCATACTTCTTTGCTGACTGTAATTTCAGCTTTGGCCCAAACTGTCCTTTTCCTTACCCAGGAGTGCAATTATTGCATCTGGGGTTGCATCTCTTAATAAAATACAGCTTTTAAGAGACAGCTCATTTCTTTACCTTTAGGGAATGCCTAGGAAGTCTTTTCATTAAAATGCTAATAGAACAATAAAGTTTAACACCGACTTTCCCCCATTTGAGTTTGAAAGCAAATGCTTTGGTCTAATTCCGATCAGAACACTGTCTATTTTTTCATTAAAGTTTTATTCTGATGTATTTATTATTGAGGAGCCTATGAGGAGCTGCATTATATTCAAGAATGAACTGAAATGAACTCTGAAGCAAGAAACAAAGCCTGTCTATGCAAGGGAGCAAACTGCATAAGGAATTAAGAGATGAGGCTTACTGCATTTCTAAGTGGTTTGTCACTGTAATATAGCAGTATTTTGTTGTTCTTGGGGCTACTAACTGTGCTTACCCCTTTGGTCCACTTTATTTGGTGTATTCATTAAGAAACAGAACATCAACACTTAGCATGCACATTTGTGATGTTTCCTAGACTGGCTCTCGATTAATCTACATACTAATGCAAGAGGACACATTCTGCAATACAAACAAGCCCTGTGTCACGTTGAGTTACATGTTCTCTGGCTTTTCCCAGTGTGTGGGAGGGTGCAGACTCTCTACAAAGCTACTGCTACCCAAAAAATGGAGCGAGAATGCTTCCAGCTTCCATCGTCCTTGTCAGTCAATAACAACCGAGGATGAAAGAAATGCTTAGCTTAAAACTTGTCTTTCTCAAAATAGCTGTAGATCAGCAGTGCCCAGCGCTTCTTTTACTTTGCTACTGCAACGGCCCAAAGCTTTAATCTGCGGGCCAGCCATGCAGAGCCAAAGTACATGGCGAGATTTGAAGAAGATTCAACAATCCAACACATTTTCCCTTAGCTCCACTCATTCTTCTTGGAGTGCTCTTAAAGAGCATTGGGTTATAAGCTCTCAATAACTAAACACTTAAAGAAACTGCAATCCACGCACTTGCATGCACACAGCCACGTGATTTTCTCACGGTAACTCTCTCCTGTCTTTTCCTCTGCCCTTTCTCCCATTTCCCTTTTCTCCCCATCCATTCAGATTACAGACTCTGTGGGACAGAGCACAAACTCTCTACCTGACATCCTCTGCGGTCCCCACTATGAAGGAACAAGACTATACAGTAAAGATAAGAGAAAAAAGGGAATACAGCATGCACGTGCTTTCCATTTTATATATGAAATGGAATCCACATCCTCCTGTGTCACCTGCCCTTATTTGAGAAATTTCTTTTCTTCTGGTTCTCATTATAGTTTTAATGAAGCAAGGAAAGCTTATTTAAAATCATTCTGCTACAAATGAGCTGACTTTAAAAAAAAAAAAAAAAGAAAAAAAAGTAATGCATTACTAGAGGTGAGCTTCCTAGTCAGCTCTCTACGAGCGTGGTTTTACAGAATCCATGGGGAGCACAGTACCGGGGAGGCAGAGCTCTGCTTCCAGGAGACACCTGAATGGCACGGGGGGCCTGACAGGACAGCCTGGCTTCTGCCGCACTGGAGGAAGAGGAGGGCAGCTCTACACGGTGCCAGCCCGAGGGCTGCAGGGCTGGGCGAACGGTGCCGGGGCAGGAGAGGACAGCATGAGGAGGGAAGAGTAGCCCTGCACAGCTGCTCCTCTGAAAAGTGTGGGTGGGAGCAACCCCACAGAGGGGTACCAGCCTTCCAGCATCTTCTGTCCTGGTCATTGATTCCTACCAGTCCTCAAGTTCTCGTCAGCCTTCTTCATCAAAATTCCTACAGAGGCGGCCAAAATTCAAATGCATGGCACACCCCTCCTTCCTCTCATCAGTCCAGGACATTGTCATTAACGCAAGGATTCCCAGAGGAAGGGCTGTGCTGCTCCCGGCATGGCCCTGTCCGCAGCAGCCGGAGGCAGGGCCACGCTATGCGGCCTGGGACGGCGGCAGCAGTGCAGTGCCGCAGGCTCTGGGTGCTGAGGAGCACGGGCCGGCCTCGGGGCACTGCCCACGCTCCAGAGCCCACGCTGGCTTCCCGGGCAGAGAGAGAAGGAATTTTAGCTTTGCCACCGATGCTGGAAAAATAGCGAACATTCCCAAAGTGCTGGAACCTAGGCCTTGTGAGAGAATTGTACAACATGCTCTCCCTTGCTCCAGAAAACTGCCTTTTCATTTCAAGTAAAGATTTTGAAAATTAAAGTGCTAACTACAAAGAAAAGAAAAAAAACCACAACAAACCCTTTCCATCTCAATTACTGCACAAACATTCCTTCAAAACTGTTAGAGCTACATGAAAGGAAAATAAGCACAAAAAGAATTTGAATAATGCCCGTGTCTAAGGGTTACTATCTAAATAGCACATACCCCAGCACTTATGAATCACAAGGCTCATTCGGGTATAAATCTCTCCAGAATACTGTCTGTTAACACCTCCTGATGCCTCCATTTGTTTTTAACCCTCCACACCCACTTAAGGTCACTTAATGGCAAAGCACTAACACCGCAACCCAAAAATCAGTACAGGGGTTGCCTGACTTACAGAAGTTGCAAGGCGTTCCGAACTGTGCTTTTACCAAAAAAACAAAAAAAAACCCAACCAAAAAAAAACCAAACCCAAACCCCAAAACAAAACCCCATTTAATAGTTTAACAAAATCTCAGCTGGCACCAACTAGACATAATCTTATAAGGGTCTTTTGTCTCTGCCTGAACTCTTCGGGTATATAGCACTCTTTGCTGTGATAATTGGTTTGGCTGTCCATTCCACCCATCAGGTGATAGAAAACTATCAATCAGACTAAATGCAATGTGAGAGAAGTCTCTTTAGCCAATTAGTTGGTAATGAGAACATTAGCCACAGTATCTTCTGCAGAGGGCACCTTAGCAATTCCAGCAGAGCCCACAAAGATGACAGTTCTATCTGTATGATTAATAGCGAGCGTATGACACTATAGGAATTCTACACAGTTGTGTAAAATCGGGAAGGAATGATCCACTTTATGCTGTTAAATATTTTAAGAGCCACAGATGATTTCATATTACATTCTAATACATACACTTATTTTGTATCTCGAAATTAACTCTCCTGCACCAAGAATAGTTTTTAAAGCATTTGGAGTTCTCCAGACAAGAGGAATTGTATGAATTCAAGCCATCGGGAGCAGCAGTTACAGAATGATAGATTCCTCTTTATACAGTGCGGGTTTGAACACTAGGAGGGCAAAACTAAGTCAGCCTGTTTCTCCACTTTCACCTTAAGTATAGTCTCTATAGAAAGTGGCTTAACTTCCAATCTGGCAGGTCAGAAACAACCACCTGTATAACGTGCGAGGCAAGGGGGGGTCAATATTTGTTTTTCCCAAAAAGATTTTTGGGACAGAGAGTACTTTCCGAGTGAACGTGTGTGCACGCATGCGAAGGTGTATTCGAATGTGCTCTGATGTCAATGGGATCACACCCCAAAGTCCTTCAGATCAACCATAAAGCAAGGGGAACTGTGTACCCTCAGCTGGACTGTGGCACCAGCGAGCAGGGGATTCAAGGACCACCGCACCCAGAACCGCACCACCAGCCACAGGCACCACTGGCCTGTGCGTTGTCTTTAAAACACCGTGAGGGCGCTGCCAAATGCCGGCACCCTGACCTGACAGACCAAACGATCTGATGCTAAGTTTCAAATCCCACGTCGCTATAGCTGGATTGTGCAACAGCTTATTTGCCCTACAAAAAGAAAAAACTCTACCAGCACCTGAATTGATTTACTTACGCCAGTGAAAAATCTTTAAATTGGCACACTGCAAGGCTATATTCCAGATTAGCCTAATTGGAGTTAATTGCCAGACCAACTTAAACAATTTGAGCTGCCTGTTGTGCCAGAAGGGTGCTTGTTGAGAGAAGTCTACAACGGGGCAGCTATTGATACATCAATTTATTTACACTGCAGACTTGCCTAACACAAACAAAGCCTGAGTGAGCTGTGTCGGGGCAGAAGGAGAGGGGAAAGGCAGAAGAGGTTAGCAAACGGTGCAGTTATGGGAAGTGACAGGGCAATCAATAAGCTCTAGGTTCAGAGGGTAAATTGAATTGACAAAAGTCAGCCTTAGCTTGCATACCAAAATTTCATTTGTGTAAGTCCTCTGTGGAGAAGGAAGGAGTAGTGTAACCACTAGGATGATCTGAACCTATTGTTCTTCTCTAACTACCCTTCCAAACTGTTATTTCTTCCTTAGTCCTTCCTCTTATTGAAGCTTTGTTAAGCTTGAAACACGCGGCAAATTTCAGATGGAACGTATTAAAAAGTGCTTAGATACCATGGTGATAGGCACATTGGGAGCACCACACAACGCAACAGCCAAGATAGACAAATGGGTTTGCACACAGTGAATTTTGTACAAAAGAATTAAAATAAACCTGCAAAGGGCCGGGGCGGGGGGGCGGGAATTGTCTTCATGGGCATTTTACAAAGGCAGTAAAGCATAACAGGCCTATCATGCAAACTCACACCTTTGGTGAGTGAACAAGTCAAAGTAACAAGAAATATTCTCATGCAGCATTACACAGAGATCTCAATGACTTACAGCAAGGAAAAATAAAAGTTTCAGAAGTGCATGGACTTTCCTGTGCAAGCCCTACATATACATAGCGATGGTCGCTCTGGGGCAGGGGAATAGTAAAGACGCTTGGGGCAGGACAGCGACCAAGTCTCACCCAGAAGGGCCGTAGGTGCCAGGTGCCTGCTCTGCACCAGCTCACCCAGCACCGGCCCTGCAGAGGCCACAAGCAATGGGCAGGAGCAGCCGGGAGAGGGACACGGCTGCAGGTAGCCCGTGCCCAGAAGAGCTCAGCGCTGATGGCCTTGCTGCCAAGCCACGTGAGGGAAAGAGACCCCCTCCATCGAACAAGGCTCCCCCAGGCTTGGCTACAGGCTCAGGTACCTGTTACACCCTTCACTATTTGCTGAGGCTTTGCATGAGGGAAGAAAGACACTTCTAAGAGCAGAGACACAAATGAGAATTTACCCTGAGTTGTTTTGTTTGTTTTCTTGAAACCTGTGGATCAGAACTATTTTTTAATCAAGTACACTTCTGTGCTTTTGTGTAAATTATTTTTTTTTTTATGTAAGGGCAGTTAATCTGGTAATATTGCAAAGGGAGTTGTTCAAAACTGGAAATTAAAATTGGATTGACAATTGTGGATTGACAACGTGTCATCTGTTAATTAAAGGTAAGTGACAGCTGTAACATTATATTTCATTGTACAATGCAAAATTATTGACTGTGGCAAGCTCTTTCAAGTTTTATCACTCTTTTACAGTAGTCAGCAGGGTTAAAGAGGCAAGCACGGTATTAGTTCTGCAAAGCACTAAACAAATTTGCCAGATACTTACTAACAGACGGTTTCTGTTGGCTTGAAAGGGCCAGTGTCATGTCCCTGCTCAGTGGCACAGCGGCAGCTGTGACATGTCAAGGCAAAAGACATGAGTGATTCACATGGTACAGAACTGTAAGCAGAGCAACCTTTGGTTTAAATGAACACCCAGTGAAGCACTGCTGACCCTATGCTAAACTATTGCATCACATGGATTCATTCAAATTTCACGCTTCTCTTCCTTAGCAGACAGGAGAACAGTCTTTGCCCCCAAATCCTTGCCTTGACATTGACATCGTCACCAAACACCACCCTGCCTTCAGTTTCCTGCTGCAGGCAGGGATGCTGAAGCAGAGCCACTCCAGCACCATGGGGAAAGCTCAACCCTCATTTGGTCCAATCTACATGTTTTATTACATTACCTACAACCCGTAGGTTACGTGATGCACTGTGATATATTGTGGACTTCACTGTTTGCTCACTGTCTTCTGGTGATAGCTGAAGAAAAGAAAGGTCTATGCTGATCCTTTTAGATTATCAGGAAACCCTTCACTGCTATTGCTCAGAGCCATCAATAAACTGTCTGTTAACGATCATGATGTGGCTTAAGTGGATCAATTGTCATTTATGGGTACAATCTTTGTAAAAAAAATCTCATTTCTTTAATGGTATATTTGAGTTTCACAGGCTTACTCTGCTCATCAGGTCTAACCACCAGTTCTGAGGGGTGATTCACCCCACCCAACCACTGTCCCTCCACAGATAGCATTTATCTACCCACCATTTGTCTTGAGATTTGCAGCTGGGGAAACTTGGTGGTTGCGGCATCCAAACAATAATTGCTGAACATTCTCCTCTCATTTACACTTAAGAAGAAGGTCTTTTCCTTCCAGATCCAGAACTAACTGCAATCATCCACATTGCTGCTCAGAGGCAAGGCGAATGCTGTATTCCCCACATACAACAGGAGACTCAAGCCAGCCATAGGGCAAACACAAGTACTTTACGCTGACACTTTGTCACTGGCACTGATGGTTTACAGATAAAATTTACTCACTTCTTTGCTGTGCCTAGAAAACTTTGATCAAGATGCAAACATATTTAAACAGGGAGAACTTCAAATACGAGAAAAATAACCTACAAGGAGACTTCACAGGAGGTTAACGCTGAACATTAACCTACCAAGCACATGCTTTAGCTTATCACTCGAATCGCAAAAATCCTGTGCTCTATTTGTGAGACGTGAGCCATAATCGATTTCTTTTTACAAAATATGACTACAAGATGGCCAATTGCTATAGCTACTGACCATGTGGCTGTGTGCTTGTTGGGACTGCAACAATCACACAAGTGCCTGCAGCGTGCTGAGCAACCTCCCCCTCCCCAAATACTCACGAAGGAGAGCAGGGAAACGATAGTTGTAAGGTGATAAATGTGTCATAATTAGCGAGGGGAAGGCTGAAGCCCCACTCGGTGTTTCTCGGGTTGAGGGAAAGATGAGCCTCACAATATATTCCAGTATCAGTGATTAGTAGAAGATTAACAGCTATGAAGACCACAGCAAAATAACTTCACAGTGTTAACTCATTGCCTAATCACAGCTTGGAGCTCACAGCACAAGGAAAAACATTTTTGCCTGCGTGCGCGTATAAATACAAAGGAGCTTTATATTGTCTTTCTTTCCCCAGGTATTACTGCATTTATCTCCTGAACACGAATGGCTATTATGAATTATCTCCACCATCCTGTGTTCTCCCTCTCCCCTCCCCTCCCCTCTTCCCCGGGAAAGGGGGGTGGGAGGAGAGCAAAGAAAAGACAGCACCGTTGGATTCCCTTTCTTCAGCTTTTACCAGCCTTCGGAGGTCAGGATGCTATTGGCTCCGCGCTGTGTGCGAGCTAGAGCTGTTCACTTAGCAACAGAAAGCAGAAGCGGCAGACAGCAAAACTATCTAGCTACGTGTGCGTGCGCGCCTATGGGAGAGGAGGAGAGCGAGAGAAAGGATGGTTTAGATGACGTGCTCCGCTGCTGCGTGCAGAGGGTCCCCTCCACAGAAGTGCCGTGCACCTCCAGGGATGGCAGCAACAGGTGCCCCTGCTCCGCGTCCCACCGGCTCCCACCCGCAGAAAGCAGCTGGAGTGCTCAGCATATTGCGCTTTTTAATATAGGAGCTTAATTAGAGCCTACTAACAACAACAATCTCAATAAAGCCTGTATTTAATGCAAGTCGTAAAGAGTGCCTGAAACAATAAGGATATAAAATGTGATGTGTTAAAAAAAAAAAAAAAAAAAAAAAAAAAAAAAAAAAAAAAAAAAAAAAAAAAAAAAAAAAAAAAAAAAAAAAAAAAAAAAGAGAGAGAGAGAAAGGAACGAAGCCAGAGCTAAGGTTACGCTGAAAGGACGAATGAGTTCTTTACTTTCATCTACCTTTTCTCCCACTGCCTGTCAAGGCAAAAATATCAAAAGTTAACAAACTTTAGTAAGATGCTGTCTGTAGTGTTATTCAACCTCCAGAAGGATGAGCTTCTATCCCAGCTACTTCTAAACAACAGTTTCTTACTGAGAAGGGAAAGAAATGGCAGAGGAAGGTGTAGACAGGAGAAAGACGCATTTCGCAGATCTTAGTTCCTTTATGAAACACAAGAGACTTGTGCTGAGAGATTACTGAGTAGAGAGATCATTTCATGCTGCCATTCAGAGTGACACGAGAGATTTCATGCAGATCATTCCAACAGGGAACATACAGCCGGCAACCCTCCCATGCGACTGACATCAGATATTTTCCTTCCCGCCACTGCTATGGAAGAGCTCTGAGCGCACACCAGGGAAAGCATCATTTTCTGATATGTAAGGCATGTCTCCCTTCTCCACACCCCATCCCCAAATAAATTAATTGTGGAGCCAAAGTAACTGACCCTATTCTTTTTCCCCAACTGCTCTACATTTCTGTTCAACTTTAATTTTAAACCTGAATGTAACTTCCTCTACGTGTGGAGTGTATCACTGCTCGTCTTTCCAACTTTGAACACCTAACCGCTTGAATCAAACCCACTTTGCAAACTGCCAAAGCCTACTGAAATACAGTAGCTGAACAGCTACTTCAGTTCTTCACAGCTCTAAACAGATGGGGTGGAAAAAACCAACCAGGATCCTCTCGCTATTTAGAATGGGGGGCTTAAAAGCAACCAAGTGTGTTGTTTTATCCTTTTCACCTCTTTTGTGTGACAATTCTATCATGTTTTCCTTATATTCAACAATACAATGGATATGTAATAAAGGAAAGGAAACGGTACTTCCTTAGATTCAATATATCCAGAATGTATATGTAATTGTTAAAGAGGAACCTATATTTTTCAAGGAACAGAACTACAACATGGGTTGCAGGCCTAGTTCTACTATTATTTCCTCCACAGGACTTCACCTCACCAACAAAACCTAGAGCTTATGGGAACTGGGTAGAGGTAGAACAAGTTGGCTATCGAGAGTAGCCCATTGGTACTATGAGAAGCAGTCTGGTGTAAAGAAAAAAGAAAAAAAAAAAACAAAACCAAAACAAACAAACAAAAAAACCAACCAAACAAAAAAAACCCACAAAAAAACAGAAAAAAGGAGTGGGGGGAGACTGAGAAGTTTACCTGCATGAGCAGGACCAAAGAGCACTGTAAAAAGCCAACAACTCAAAGATGAAAAAGAATCCCAACAACAGGTTGGAATCACGGCTACACAATATAGTGCCAAAACGGAAGTTTGCTGTCGTATAGTTTCAAGAGATGGAAAAAAATAAAGTATTAGAGCTGGTCTCCAATGAAAATGAGTGTCTACAAACGTGACCTGGAAGATATCACCCCAAACTTCCATCTAGATGATCAGCCAGTGTGGGGCACACATGGTACCTCCAGGGGCAAGCAGCGGCACCGGGGAGCACGGCCTCCTTGGGCACCCCCAAGGAGCCCCCTCAACGCAGGGCACGGCTGCCGCTCCCCACGCCACAGAGCGGCAAACGCAGCAGGGCCTGGGAAACGCTCACTTCCCGTTCTGCACCTCCTGTAAATGTGAGCGAGCAGCAAAACGGTCGATTTTCAGGATGCCCCAGCTAAAAAAAAGCAGAAGTCGTCCCCAAGGTGGGGCCTCCTTCGGCAGCCAAGGCGCCGGCTCCGTGCCCAGCAGGCACGGCGGCCTTCCCAGCCCGCTCCTCTCCTCCGCAATGGTCCCAGTTACGAAACAAAGCTGCGTGGGAGGAAGCTGCCTACCTTGCTGCATAACCCGTTCCTGCACAGAGCAACCTCTGCAACCACAATTCACAGTTTCGTTTCTGTCAGTCTGGCAGACGAGCAGAGCCAAGGGCTGACGCCAGCCGGCGGGGCTCTGCCAGGCTGGGCGCTGCCTGCGCCGGCTCTGCCGCCCTCGCCCTGCTCCCGCGCTGGGGCGAGCAGGGACCTGGCCGACCTGCTGGGTCACCTGGGCTCTCACCCATGGCTGCTTCACAGTCACCTCCTTAGGCTTTAAAGCATTTCCAGCTGGATTCACCAGCTGCTTGGTTTTTTGTTGAGGTTTTTTTTTTTTTTCCCTTTTAAAATCTCTTCACCTCGTCTTTCAATTCAGATATATTTTTGCTCATGACTTCTGCTTTATATTAGGGTTTTCTTCATTCCTGCCATTCTTTCGCTTTTTCACTGCATCTTATTCTTGCACTAATGATGGGTTTTAACCTTTATTAGTTTTTGAATCATTGCTAATATATAGGAATAAATTAAAGACACTAGAGGAAGAGGTATGAACATTTATCCTGAAGATACAAACATCAGTGATCCCCTCACTTCGCTTCCTGTTGTTCCTAAAATTTACGCATTTGCTTACATTAGATCAGTCCTTCTTTTCACAGCTCTTTACGACTGAAAGAGCCTAACAGAAGTGAGGCCCTGGCACGGTCACTTTTCCTGTGCCTCAGTCAAACTCTTACCAAAGCCAGTGGGACTGTGAATGCTCCCTTACTGAAAATTGCTTCATTGTTCAGATTTTATAATTTGAAGACAAGAAATACTGACCTTCTTCACCAGTAATATGAAAGGCATAATGTAGAAGTCACATTAATGTGACACACAGCCGAAATACCGGAAAATACACAACACATTGCAAGTAGTTTGGATATTAACCAGAAGGTGCCCTGTGCATCTAAAATTTGCGTTCTGTCGGTCTGCCATCACATGCATGTGATCACCTGTATTCCAGGGACACCAAGAGGCGTATCCTTTTTCCTCGAACTCTCCCGGGGCCTCAGTTCTACAACATCACCTACAACTTGGGCTGCAGCCTGCCATCATCTCACCAAACACCGTGGTAGCCGGTGATTTCCCCAGGGGTTTGCCCGGCTTGCCCTCTGCAGAACTGCTCTGGGAATGCACAAATGTGTGGCACCAAGGGCAAAGCTGCCGAGCTCCAGGGAAAGGAACAGGGATTTTAGGACTGCAAAAAGTCTATGTGGGAGCCAGATGGACTTTTTAGAAAAGTCCTTTTGACACTTTTTGGCACGGAGGTTACTTGAGGCATTTGAATTCGGAGTCATCTTCTACTAGCACCTAAAGAACTGACTGAAAATGTAAACTTAGGTATTAGATGGCTTCGAGGATTCTTAATGGGTTACATTCATAACTTTAAATGAAGTCATGGTCGTTGTTATCATCTCATGAATATGAAATCTGTTTGCGATATCAATGCAGTTAGCTGAGATGAAAGCCCAGACCCAACAATACATTTAGGCTTCCAACATCCCATTTTCATGTCTGCACGTAGTGCTTTAAGTGGAGAAGAAAACAAAAAGGGCTGTGATACTGGGGCTCCAAGCTCAGCAGCAGTGGGACCCTCTACCTGTCAGTACATCTGAGGTCTTTCCCTCATCTCCCATCTCTTTGCAGCAGCAAGGAGTTGGAAGTAACCGCTTCCAACTGGGTCAGAGACCCAGTGTCCACCTCACGTGGAGCGCTGAGGTCCCAGGAGCTGGGAGCCAACAGTAACGGCCCTGCGGACTGGTTCTGCAGAAGGCAGCAGCTCCTATTTGTCACCGAGCTCTGAACTCAGGAAGGGCTGGGAGCCAAGAGTAGCATCCTGCCTTGCAAGACATAGCATCTCTCAAGGCAGCCTGCTGCACAGTGCTTGCAGGAATTATGGTACCAAACATATTTCAAACGTAGTGGGTCATTCCCTCTCACTGGCCTCTAGACCGCTCCTCATCCCCTGACAGTGGCAGTGCTCCAATTTTCAAAGTAAAAAGTGTGTGGCCTAGTATATCAGGCTTAATAACTGCATACTGAGGTAACTTCTGGTTTACCTCTCAAGTTGCTTTTCCCAGCACAGAGCCTTGTGCCCACAGGCGAAGCAACGCCAGAAGGACCCGGACTAGAACGTTCATCCATCTTGCTCACAGCATGAGGAGTGGTTTCATTTGTTTGGCACCTATCACGAGCAGCACAACCCCAATTCTTCCTGTACCCCAACACCCCTGAACGCACCGAGACGGCCTGGCTGAACGACCCGCAGATTTTGCCCCCTCTCTGAACTGACTGAAGTCATACAGCTGCGCTCAGAGAGGCACCGAGCCCCGAGGAGAGGCAGAGCCTATTTTGCTGGACCTTGGGACGGTGCTAACGTAGCCGGCATGGCTCCAAGCCGGGGTGCAGCAGCTGCTCTCTTGCCCACCGGCAAAGGAAGCTTGATGTGGTGGTTGGAGGCTGTCTTGGGCTTAGTGACCATGATATGATAAAGTTCTCGATTCTTGGTGAAGTAAGGAAGGGGGTGAGAAAAACCACTATCATGGACTTCCAGAGGGCAGACTTTGGCCTGTTCAGGGCACTGGTTGAGAGAGTCCCTTGGGAGACAGACCTGAAAGGAGGTTGTAGCAAGGTGGGTGTTGGTCTCTTCTCCCAAGTAGCAAGTGATAGGACAAAAGGAAATGGCCTCAAGTTGCATCAGGGGAGGTTTAGATTAGATATTAGGAAAAACTTGTTCACGGAGAGGGTTGTCAAGTATTGGAACAGGCTGCCCAGGGAAGTGGTGGAGTCCCCATCCCTGGAGGTATTTAAAAGACGGGTAGACGAGGTACTTAGGGACATGGTTTAGTAGTAGACAGGTATGGTTGGACTTGATGATCTTAAAGGTCTTTTCCAACCAAATGATTCTGTGATTCTATAAGCTGCAGAGATACTGACCGTACCCCACGGGGTCTGCACGGGCTCAGGGCTGCGCCACGATTTCCACGTTACACATACACAGTTTAAAAGCTCGCACTTTAAGGATTGAGCTGCATACCCAGCTCTGCATTGGCATGACCTGAGGAAGAACCGCGTCTGCTAACAGCCCAACTTTTAATTTGTACTTGAGGTTACCGGAATAAGCAGGGGGGAAGGGAGTCGTTAAGCGATTTTTTTTTTTTTTTTTTTTTTTTAAACAACACAAACATCACATTTCCTATATGCTTCAGCAATTTCACCGTAGGAAACAAATCAATACTCTTCTCTTTGGAGTTAAAGATTCTCATTTGGTAAGGGAGAATAGGGGATTTGCCTTAACGAAAACAACATATAATTCTTTAGAAGAAAAAACCCCTTCCTTTTGTCTAGTTTTTGTTTTGTTGATAAAAACTAAGCACACTAGAGGGAAGGGTTTTTCTTTACAGACAAGATTTTCATAAGCACATCGAAGGACAAGCAGAAATGTATGCTGAAAACAAGAAAAAGCCTACAGGACAAAAACATTTTAGAAATGGCCTGGATTTCTCTCTCAAAACCCAGCTATCTTCTGTCTGTCCTGAGCGGCCGTGGAGGAACAGCTCAGGCCAACAGGGCACCACAATAAAGCAACAGCCGAAGTACACATCCTCGCTCTCTTTGCATGCGATTCAGTTTCAGTTGTTTTTTGGGAGGGTTTTTTGAGGGGGTGGGGGTATCGCGCTTCACCCAATCCCTAGTCCTGTTCATGCCCATACCACGTTGCCAATACAGTCTTTCTGTCTGTGATGAACGTGACGGCTAGCTCTAAGCTCCTGCCTTTCCACGCCACTCAGTTTAGCATAACTGTTTTTGTAAACTGATCAGAAAGGTTTACATAAAGGTTTTCTTAGCGTAAATCATCTGGAATTCCTAGCAGCCAAAGAAATTCCCCATTGCTTCTAAAACTCAGGTTTACCCATATTTTATATAGATTCTCTTTAAGCAACAGCCTGCTTTTAAAATGTCCATACTGGTTTTGACAACAGAAATTAAGCCAATACACAGAACGATGGTGTTCTGCTGACAGACAAGACATCACGATGTGAGCTTGCTAACTGGCACACCCTATACACTATCACTGAGGGCTTCTCAGTAAAGATGACCCGGCACTAAACCACGGCGCTCTGGCTTTTTGCTTTTGTAATGGGACTTTCTTACTTCTTCATGGGGGGCCTTTCCTCTGCCTCATTTTATCAGAGCAACTCTAGACATTTCAGTGGGGTCACCCCCTTCTTTCACAGCATGGATCACCAGACCCTATGCAGTCCAAAGCATTTTACTGTTTGACCAACTCTCACAGCACATTTACAGCACATCTAGGGCAGAGGATCTAGAGGGATACTCCCTTGTCTCCTCCAGATGCGAACTGAGGCAGCTGACATACCTCTGCTAAATCAGACAACGATATGTTAATAGCAGCATGCCAATGAAAAGCTCAACTCGTCAACTCCTGCCCTTAAACTGATTCTGATTACATCATTAATTACCTCTTTTTAAAAAAAAAAAAACCAAACCAAACAACAACAAAAAAAACAAAACCACACAACAACAAAAAAAGAGTCTTACAAAATTATCATAAAAATACATTTACAAGCAATCGTGAACCATTTGGTAAAACTGCTGCTTTATGTCACTCGCATCACTGGTGACAGAACGCCAGCTGAGAATCTCGCTGCTGGTGTCAAGTGGTTCCACCAAAAACCAGACTTCTTTTTCAAAGCCTCAGTGGCGTGATGGCTCTTATCATGGAAAGAGAATTTCACAAGGCAGAAGAATAATGGCGAAATGCTCTGTGACTGGCAGGGTGAAATCCAGTCCCACAGACAGTCAGGAAGGCAGCAACAGTAGGTGGTTATCAAGACAGTTTCATCAGACAGTCGAAGGCCATGCAAAGCTTTATAAATCAGTATGAAGAGTTTACAACTGACACACCACTGAACAGAGAACACTAAAGACTTCTCCTGTTCTGAAAAGCTGATTTTTGGCATCAGCCTTCCTGCAGCTTTTAGATTTTGCTTACAAGAGTTGAAGAGTGGAAGCAGATAGAATCAAATAACCCAGTCTCAAACTCAAGAAAGCATGAATTAAAATCTGTCTCCCTGACTGAGGGAAATTATCTGTTGCTGATAATATTCCTCAGATAATAAAAGTCAGGATGTGAAACAGCCTAAGTACTGCAGGGGAACCAAAACAATAAATCAGGGCTCTAGACAAGTGTGACGTCCTCTACTACCTGAAAGACAGTTTTGCCCACCTGAGGTTGGACCTCGCTGCCAGGGTCCCCTGTGAGAAACCAAGGGGGAAGATCTGGCCACAGATGCAGGTACCCCAGGCAGCCCTGCCTGGGATTGTGACACCCGCAGTGGCAGCACGCAGACGAAAGGATGTGCCTCTGAAATCAACTTCAAATGGAGCAAAACGACACCTGCAAACAACTGCTAAAAAACGTAAGTCTCATAAGGAGACAAACACAGTATCTTCCTGCAAGCCCAAAATGTGATTCTAGTGACAACCGCAACAATTCAGTAGTCGACCTTTTAAAGTTTGGAAAGGCAAGAATTGACAAGGGCACCCAAATAGCATTTACAATTACACATTTTACTAGTCTAAGTCTAATGTTACTGAGCAGTAATTGAAACTGGAAAATCTAAAACAACTAATAGATGGCAAAGTATGCAGGAACAGACATATTCTATACTACCAAAAAAAGAAAAAAAAAGAAAAACAAACAAAAAAAAGAATTGAACTTTAATCACCCCACCGCCCATTACCTAACAATATCATAGTCACTGAAGAAGAAAACTTCCTCTCCACCATTTATGATCAAATGGAGATAACAGAGGCACAAACAAGAAATCCACACGGACTAGGGACGCAGGAACTAGTGATGGGCTCAGGACCTCGCGTGTGTATCGTTAGCTGAAAACTGTCCCAGGTATGAAGAGAAGAGGACTTCACTTTCCAGCAGAAACACAACGAAGCAAGAGGAACAACCATCCAGAAAACACTCTTATATATCCATTTTAGCTATACCAGTGAAAACTTCTGTTAATAAACCCCAAAGAGAGATTCACAGAATTTTTTTTTTACCTGTAATTCAAAAACTATTCCTCTACTTCAAACAATAAACCAGATTTTTCATGCCCTGTGCAATTTTTTTTCTAGGGGGGAAAAAAACAAAAGAGAGAGAGAGAGACAGCCAGGTCTCATTTTAATAACCTGATTCTTGGAAAGACTGACCCTCCAGAGAAGATAATTAGCAGCCAGGCCAGTAATTCTCTTTAGCCACACAAGCACAGCTGCTAACCCTTTCTCCAGAACAGGGATAAAACACTGATATATAAAGGATAAGTACAACTGCAGTATGGATCTTGTGTGTGACATTCCAACAGCCCAACAGATTCTTATCAAGGTTGACCGGTCCCGAGAACCTTCCGCATCAAGCGGATGACGCGATGTAAGATTTTAAGATGTCATCTACGTGCAAGGAAGCCCAAATGAAGAAAATAATGCAGTAATTAAGGAAAAAAAAGCTCATAAAATGAATAGAAGAAAGCTTGCAAAATGCTTGAAAGACAGAATGTAAAAAGTTTCCCTGTATAACAAATCCTTAGGACAGTTTGGAAGCAAATCATGACAGATACCCAACTTAATGTGCTAATCGCATGACGCCAAGAAACAGAGACATCACAGTAGCAAATCTATGATCAAATCATGAGAAATCTGAAAGAAAACCTGAAATGGGACTGAGAGGGCAATAAATGGCCAAAATTAAAAGAGGATTTACGGTGTCACAAGAAACAGTAACGTGTTCAAGAGAATTATTGTGAACTGAGTGCCAAATGGAACAATTTAAAGAACAGAGACACATAACAGAAGTGTTACCATTGTACCTAAGAAGCAGAGATTTATGGGCAGCACAGACATCAGCGGGAGTATGTTTTGGCTATTATAAATCACCACCTCTTCACCATTTAAAAAGCATTCCGGATTTCACAGCGATCCGAAACACTCTTAGGGCCAGAGGGAGCTATGCCGATTTACATCTCTGAGGATAACGGCGTATGACGCTGACGAAGCGAGAGCAGTTTATGCCAGCAAAGGGCATGCTCCAGTGCCTTTGGAGGAGCTCTGTTAAGTTTAGGCCACTTGAGGGGCTCCCTCCCCTCTCCACCCTCCCGGCTTCATTTGCAGGTTTGGACCCTGGGGCTTCCTGAACACTGAGCAGCTCAGTGTCCAACAGGAGCCCATACAGATAGACTACTTACTGGAAGAAGAAAGTCAAACTTTTTTTTCACACTCAAACTGATCTCCACCCGCCCTGCCTGGGGGGGTCCCCATCAGGGTCCAAATTTTGTCCAGTAAAATAAACACAGGCTTCCGACAAGAAAAATAATTCCCATTAGACTTGAAAGAAACAACTTGTGGAACACACCAACAAAAGTAGCAGTAACACAATGACACATGCTCTTACCCAATTTAACCAAAAGAATGGACGAGATATGTTCCACAACACGCGGGGTGTCCCCCCACAGCATACCTTCATATTCGAGCCAAGACTTTCAACCAGAAACAGACATACTGGCCCATCGTAAGTTGTTCGGGCATTAGCAACATTTTGGTCCTACCTTTACTGACATAAATTTCTGTGTTACGCAGCAGCTCTCATTAACGACTGGATGGTGGAGCCATTTGTTATTAAGTGGCTACTTTAGACCCTGGCACTGGGTTAAGACTTCAGTGACAATAATCTAAACTCATTCCACACAGGGAGTTTTGTGGTTCATTAACAAACCTTTTTATTTGAACCCCTTTGAGAGCCACATGTCCCCTTCTAGTGCTGTTTTGCTAGCAAAGAGCATCTTGTCTAAATTGCTGAATCAAATCCAGAAAAAACGCAAACTAGCAGAAAGCCATTACCATCTGGTGACTGTTCAACATCCTATGCGGACGCTAGCCTGCGTCCAGCATTGGGTGAACAGGTGTCCACATAATACCAGCCATCACGATTGTCACTGGTTTGTAATCCCATTTGCAGACTTGACACTCGGGCGGAATACTGAAAGCCTGTCATCCTTCAGCTGATCCCCCTGGCATGCTTGCGAGGAAACTTCCCGACTCCTCCTCTGCCTCACGCTATCCAGTGGCTGTTGGTGAATTGCGTGCTGGATTTCATTCGCTAACACTTCCATTCTTGTTCATTTGAAAAGAACAAGCAAACAGCACTAACAAAAAAGGAACGCCCTTGGAAATCCAGTGTCGTGCAAATACACAGGGACTAAGACCTCTCTCTTCACCATTCAGACTCCAGAAACACCAGTACTCCTCACAAAATGGGACACCATCGTGTAAGCAGTAGTGAAACCAGGTATTATTTATGCCCAGTAGAAAAAACATTTGCTACCTATAACTTTAGAGAAAAGAGAAATAACAGACTCCTTCCCTGGGTTCAGTGAGTATCTAAGAAAAATAATCATTTTCTTTCAAAAAGGCTGACCCAACCACAAAGTCTTCTTACTAACCTAAAAAACATACACATTTGACTAACAGACAGATATCAAATCAGTTAAAATTAAAAAAAAAAAAAAAGATACACAGAATAAGGCAGGCTGTGAATTTCACCAGTGTCTGTGAGTTCACAGAAGTCACCAAGTTTACAAGCGTAACAAATTACCAGGACTCAGATGAGCCACAGTAAGTAATTGTTTGTGCATTCCTAGATCATAGCAAATATGAGGTAAAGGCTCATTAACTTACAACTTTCCTACTGAGGTATACACTAACACATTGTACCTGGTATTTTCTAAGAGCTTGCACATAGTCATTTAACTGTTCAGCTGAGGCCGGTAGCTTGCAAAGCCATGAATTTCCCTCAGGCACAGGACCCCCGAGCTGGGTGCTAATAACTAACCCCATGTTCGCAGGCAAAAGCATCCTCAGTGTGAAAATCCCTTCTTGGAAGCCACCGCCGCGTAGCGTGGCATAGGAGTGAAGGCTGCCCGCACAGCTCCACGCCAGCCAACTTTTTGCGGTCATTTGAATCCCCCGGTTCCACCTAACAGAAGCACTCTGAACTTTTGACAGCCAAGCTGGTTGGAGCAGTCTTGAACAGAGACTGAATTAACACTGGGGTGAGGGGGAATGTCCTCCAACAGTTTCGCAGAGGTGAATGTCCAGTTTCTAGCTGGTTTCGTTTGCTCCCTCAGCAGTCTGCAGAGAACAAGAGCAACGAAGAAACTACACTCCAAAACCTGTGTGTTGAGCTCTTTATAACCAGAAAAATGAATTACAGGTACTACGGTCTCCTGTGGACTTACATCATTAACTTGCTCCACAGGTAGCAAATTAGGAACATCGTTGGTGAGTCGCCAAAGAGCCTCCTCTGAGCAAAGGATGGGCATCCCAGATTCATGCTCTTTTTGGCAAGTGATCCATACTATCTAAGTATTTGCCGGCTACCATGCCAATAACTCTTTCTTGCTCCTCAAGCATTGCTACGTTCCTTGTTCTATATAAACTTGACCAATGTTTCCATGTCCAGAAAAGCATGGCCACCCTATACAATGATCAAAGCGAAGCTTTTGAGTTAAGAAAAAAGCACTGTGAAGCTTGCTGGAAGGATAAAATATGGTTATTTTCCAAACACCAAGAGGAAACCAGCTTCAGAAATGCTTTGGCAAGGTCTAGAAAGTAAGATTGTTAAAGCGAGTCTGTAGTGACCAAACTTAGTAATTACATATTTTACCACAGAACGTACATATCTAAATCGTAGTCTTTGTGTGCAAACAGATGGGGCTTTACCATGCTGTTGCTCCAACATATAACAGAATTATTCCATTTACATCATGAGAGTTAATTCCACCAACACTACAGAAACGGAGTAGAGAATCTGGATTGTTTTTTTGTCCTATGCCTGTCTGACATATTAGCATATGTCTGTATGCACATGTTCACCATGAACAGTCACATTACACCGAGATAAAACATGAACAGAACAATGAGGATTTTGTCATCTTTAATATAGTCCTGTTATATATAACCTTGCAGTTTAAATATAAGTTTAAACCTGAATCTCTCACACCCATAAAGATATATACTTATTTATAGCTACAGCAATAGTGAGGCTGCTGAGAAAAGTAGAACATCTTTAGAAAAAGTGGGTGGTGATAATGCAAAACAGAATCCGCTTTTCAACTTCACTGGCATCTCTGGTCTATGAAAACTGTGAACTTGGATCCCCTTTTTCTGCCCAGTAGAATTCTTTGAATCATCTAACATCACCCTATCTTAGGGATGTCTTAGCTGACCTATCCCCTCAATTGCACTTCAGGAGTTTGCCTGCATTCTGGCCATCAGAAAATTGTAGGAGGAGAAATGGAAATGGACTCCTTCACGCTTTGTGTTCTCCTACAAGCAAAAGAGCAACAGCAAGCAGGCAGTGCTGGGCTGGAGTTCAAAGTTACCTTCCCTCACGCTGAATGAAGACCTCTGAACCCTGCTATGACTGCTGGAAATACTGGGACACAGTCTCAGAGCTGAGGGTGCCTTACAAAACACAGAACTGCCCAGCCTCCACCACTGTTTAATATCGATGGCATAAATTCTGCTCTCATTTCATAATTCAGGGGAAGGGAACAAGTTCACTATTGGGAAAGTCAGTCACTTGAAAGACTAGTGACTCAAAGTTTATTATTCAGTGAAAGGGAAATAAATGCCTGAGAACAGGTCATATGTTGCTAGGCTGTACCCGGGGCCGCTACATCATGTGTACCAGCACGGCGGTATCAGAGCACAGGACATGGTCTGCCTGCAATAAAGGAACACTTGACTGGAACTGTGTAAAGCCTGATGGCAAACGCATTGCCGTTTGCGGCTTATTCAGCTCCATCTTCATCTCTAATTTTTTTTCCTCTAGCCTTTCATCTGTAAGGAGCCTTCAGGGAAAATTTGTGCGTTCTGCGTTATAAGCTTTAGCAAAGAGTAATTCAAGATGTTTGTTATACACAGTTATATAGTTTCTAATAGCCGGCAACCCATCATGGGTTGTGGTTTAATGTGTAAATCATGTGTCTGTCATGGGTATTTTGCACATCATATCATATTTCTATATGTAACTGCACAGACTATTTAGAGGCTCTTTTCATGTATCCTCAGCCCTCTGTTGTTCCTCTCAGCTCACAGTAACTGCGAGAAAAATAAAGCTGCATCTGCCTCCTCACAACGAAGGTGATGGGAAACGGGAAACAATGAAAAGTCCAGGCCTGACTCTCAACTTGCTAAACGTTGCAGGTGAAATTGCATTTCACTGCAGTCACCGTGAGGCCTGCCGCTTTCTTCAGTAGCACCAGAATGCCACCTACGCGCACGTTGCCTTGGCTTTACCCAGGCACTTGCACCATACCGGCCATGCTAGTTTTAACTACAGCTTTAAAATACCGCAAGCTAATTTCAATATTTAACGCTACATTAGAAAGGCTCAGTGAACGTCAGGAACATGGAACAGGCCTCCTGTGCCTGCCGTGTGTAGGCAGAGGCTTTGTAAGGGCAGCTTACACTTGGGCAGGCTGTGCAAACTGTTCAGCTGTTAAGAAATTTTGCTGACCTCTTGTTTAAGTTAACTGCAGACTTACAGGGAGATTTGTAAAACACCACTGCTTCCAATATGTTCAGTTTATAATCGAACAACTTGTTCGTGGCTCACCCAAATCGGTCAGGCATGAAACATTTTCTGTGGATAAGGCAGACAAAACAGTTGTATTCACTCCCTTCCCCTGACCTTAGCTGGGCTGTTGGGATTTTGCATGTTGAGTCAGGCAGAGAGAGCACTTGAAGAATGGGGTTAAAACTAAGTCAGCCGTTCTGTTCTCTCCCAATGATTTTCAATCGATTCCAACCTCTGCTATTGTCAGCTCAGCACAGATCCACTGTGAAGTTTGCTTTTCTCTGCCTCTTACATTACAGCCACTACCAAGGACTTTGCAGTGCTAGAACCATCTGACAATCTTGTTCAGGCAAAAGAGACCCAACGTTGCCACTCCACCAACATAGCAACGCTAATAGGAGTAAAATCTTGTTTGTGTCATTGAAATGAATAATTACGACTTGCTGGATGTGCTGGGAAAAGATCTGCTGAAACAGAGGGAACTGACTGGGTGGTTTCACCTTGGGAGCAGCTGCATTCCAATCTGGAAACCTTGCAAGCTGTACTGATGCTCTGATGTACTCATCTGTGGGGCCTTGCACACATCCAGGAGAAGAAAGAGATCCTTAAACATAGAGATGGTACGACAAAGGTTGGCTTTCAACACATCAAAAATGGGAGGAGGTGTTCCCACATCCTCTGGAAGACGTGGGAGGCCACACAGAAGCACGCTATGGGTCTAGTGCAACATGCAGACCACCAGCTGAGATGTTTCATCTACAGTGGCAGACTGGCAGCATGACATATCATGTTATCATGACTGCGGTGATAAAAATATATCTGGGGGATATATGAGTTATGTCCTACTGTCTGAAATCTCTGCAGGCCCGGTAACTAAGCAACCTCTAAACCTTTAGCATTCCTCATTAGAGTAATGCAAGCCCATTAACTTTCCTTGGACTGATAAGGGTCAGAATTTAACCCAGTATTTCCGAGTTGGCTTTCTTTTTCCAGTGCTGCGAAAAGTCACACATGATTATCCCACAGGGTACCAACAGCGAAGTGAACACCCAAAGGAACCCGGAACCCGATATTAAAGGAGACCCAGCTTTTCTATGCCTCCCATCTATATGGGAACTAACATAGTTGTACATTGTTACCTTTGTATCTAAAAAAAAAAAAAAAAAATGGCCCTGGGTACGTCACCTATGTCACTCTTTTGCTTCCTCTCTCTTCCCTGTGCCACTGGTGCTATGCCTGCATGCCTCCCTCCAGCACTGTCCAACCCACTAAACAATAAAAATGGAATCAATTAAAACAAAGCAGAAGATGAAGTGAAATGGAAGCAGCAAAATGCTTGCCAGACATCACCAGGTGTTTCACTAATACACTCCATACCTTGCCTTCAGTTTTTCTATTTCAGCCCCATTCAACAAAGCATCCGTATTAGGATACAATCCAAACAAGTACTTAAATGTCTACTTAAATGCTGTCATTAATACAGATGGTTTAAATACTTTTCTGAATGAAACCTTTAACTGTAAGCTCTTCAGGACAGAAAGAACGCTTTGGTTTTGGCCTCCACAGAATTGAAAAATCAGATAGAAGAATGCTCTTCATGGCTGTATCGGTGGCTTGCTGACAGCACACAGAAAAAAAGGAAATATCTTCTCGCTTCCTCTCAACTTTGTGCTTTGGATGTTAAAGAAAGAGCAGACAACAGAAAACACTTACAAATCTCATCAGACAAACCACTAAGCATACGCTCAGAGAAAATCCATGGAGCTGCCATTTCTGGAACAGAATTACAATCATTCAACGTCAGAGTCTTCACTTGTACAACAGGAAAAGTGCTGCTCAATCCATCCCGAAAGACATTAATATGATTTGTTGCTTGCCCAGTGCTTTGAGATAGAGAGTCCTCTTTCTGCCAATACTAACATTGCCAGGACCTCTTTTTTCCTGAGTCTCCAAGTGTTATTCATAGCCTCCTACTGTGGGTGGACTACCACCTCTGGACCACAGCTGAGTGCAACTTCCACCAATGCCTGTGAGCAGCACTCCTACAGAAGGCAAAGGGGCCACCACAAAGCAACCACAGATGATCCAGAAGGGCTTCGTGGACCCTGCAGCGCTCCCCAAGCCTCGCTGCCCTTAGAAGGGAGTGTGCTCAAGTCAGCATTTTTTGACTTGGGAATTGCATTTTCCCTCCCTTTCCTTTCAATCATTTAATTAAATCCTTGGTAAAAACAATAACAAACAACAAAACACCCCCGCCCTCCCATCTTCCATTTCCATGGCAGAAAGTACAGCACACGTTATGATCAGGCAGCCTCCCTCCCAGCTGCCAACAGAGTGAACTGAAATTCATGAATGCGGCAAGGCCACGAAGAATATGTGCATATTGTACAGTCTTAAGCGCGCACACAGGACTCTGATTGTGGTGGCATGTTTTGTGTCATTTTAATGACGCACAGCCCTGCTAGCTTCCCCCCCTCTAAACTTTTATGTAGGAGGCATAATTATGTAATAAAATTCCTGTTTCTGCAGCATTCGCCCCGTACCAACACAGAAACGCAGGCTTTATTATTCTTCCCAGCTGGTAGGCACTGAATTACTAGTGTTTTAACCCTCTTTGCACTAAACCCTCAGTTTGATTTCTGACTCGCAACAGCAGGAGAAAACAGCCACTGATCATTTCTGTTCTCTCCACTTGTGAAGTTGATTCTTGGCCTTTGAGATAATTTTTTATCAGCTCATAAAACACCTGCTTGTTAAGGATGCAATCTATTTCCTGGGGAAACTTTTAGTCATTGTGGTTGAGTTGTTTCCAGGATCCGTATGCCTCAGCCTCGGGACAGAACTACTTGACCTGGTTTTACACTGCGACTGCACCGAGAAGGATGGCACGCACGCTGCAAAAGGGCAAAGGTACAACTGAGCAGTTACGTTACGCTGTTCTGCTGACTACAAGCCCTCCGTAAAGGTGAGACCTAGGTATGTGATTGATGCTGAAAGGGTAACTTCCTCGGACATCTTGGTTTCATTCCTTGAAAGAGCAGGGGCCACAGGCTGGCACGACACGTCTTCCCTTGCTGCGAGGAGCCTGGTTGCTAGGCAGTCTTTGTTTCTGAATAGCAGGGCATGGGTTTGCTTTTCAGTACCCTGCTTGCTGTCACTCAGGGGTGCAAGTCATTTTGGAAGAGCTGTTAAGCAAAACGTGGACTGAAATGTCACTGAGATAGGAGCTAGTGGCCAACACACCTTATTGGCGTCTTTTCTTTGACCAAATGGAGCGCTCTCTCTATTGTAGAGGGGGCATCCACACCCAGACAGCAAGATGGTGATCACCCAGAAAGAGACGGCCTCTTACACTCCCAGATTTATGCTCTTTCAGCCAAAACATTAAAGACACTTTACGATGATGAAGGTTTCTGAGCCAGATGCTGCCAAGCTTTAGTCTGAATGGGCAAGTGTTTACAGTTAATTACCAAATAACCCCTCTTGTGGTACTGGAACTCCCACGGATGATTTGGAAAGGGAGCAGGTACCCGTGAACGTGCACACTACTGGAGCAGCCTCAAGCAAGATCACGTCTTGACGTCTCCCTCTAGTGCCTTAGCACCAGAGACCGAAGCATGCCCCAGGACAGCTGGGCAAGGAGGTGCAGGGGTACTCACATAGCTCCTCTCCCGGTGCCGCAGAGCAGAGCCTGTTCCAGCCCTGACAACGCTGTTCTGGAGCCCCAATTCTTCCACGACTGCGAGAGTGAACTGCCAGCTGCACTACATTGCGTCTGACCCCCGTACTTCCAACTCTCCTCCCTACAGTGCAGCGACTCCCAGGGCCTTCCCTCCAGCTTGCCTCATTGCAGTGATCCTGCCAAGTCAGCTAGCAAGAAGGGACAGGATTTGGTCCCTCGATGAGGTGCTTGTTACAGAGAAAATTAGCCACCAGCAGGAGCACGCCCGGGAGCAGAACCTGAATTCTGCAGGCTTCAGAGCAGAATTATGCCCCGGCGTTGTGCATCTGTATATCATTTCCACAATTACGATTCACAGCAGCTTTCCTACTAGAGAACATGGCTGTCGCCACTTTAACAATACTCGTTCATCAACCCTGACTGACCTTCATTCGCAATCTCCCTGAGCAAGTATTTCCAGCTACCTGTCTGTGGTTGACTTGAAACACCCAGCAGCCTAATTCCGGGATACAGATACCTCTCTAACCGTTTATTCACATGGAGCTGTGAACACGATACATAATCTTCCCAATAATCCGAGCACTGAGTAAGGCCTGCTGAATCACTCTCTCAATTTTTCTGTAGGCATAAATTTTCACAGCCCACCACGAGCACAGCCTAAGCAGTTCCACAGCAGCACAGACCAAAAGAATAAACCTTAACATGAAGGAAGGAGGGGTGCTTTATCATCATGACCTGAATGCCCAAAAACAACGAGCAGCTGAGGACAAGACCATCTTCCCCCAACCCTGCCCTATCTGGTCAGCCTTACAGCTTCCACCAGCTCTCCTCCAGGAGGGCTAATGGGGAAGATGATCCCGTGCTGGTTAGTGGTGTCCCGGGCCATTTGTGCTGCTGGTTAATGGAGCTGTCATCTGCTTATCCTGGATCGGGTGCTATAAATATACTTCAGCTTTCATCAGCAACTTTAAATTTCCCCGCAGCATGGAACTCCAAAGAAATCCTGCATTCTTAAATAAAGCTATAGACAGAGTTGTAAAATCTTCAGCTCGCCTCTCCTTTCATTCCTGCGACCGTTTGGTTTTATTACGTAAAAATGTTTAATCGGGGGAGGAAGGAGAGCAAAGAAAGCATTTTTAAAAAGTAGGAAGACGAATTCTGCCCTTTCTCATTCCACAGCTTCCCCGAGAAACACACACTTAAATAAAAGGTGGTGGGTTTTTTTTTCCCCGAGCCATGCCACAAGAGAGTGTGAGACTGGGGAACAGGCAACAGAAGAAAAGATGATCTGACCTTTGCCTATNGGGGGGGGGGGCTCAAGAAGGTTTTTCCTCCTGTGAAGCTTCAGGCAGCCACAGGAATGTATCTCTAGGAACAGGCTGGCTGCATAAGCTGGATAGAACAAGTTCAGAGCACTGTTGCAGCTTGCGCTGACGCCATGTCGGAGTGGAGAGGGAGGGAGAGTTTCAGCCGGAGAGGCAAGCAGCTGCTGTGGGGCCGGCCACTGCTTGCACCCTCAGCCACAGCAAGGCACCGTGCGAAGTCTGGTGGAGTCCGCAGCAGAAAGGGGGGACAGCTACAGAAAGCAGAAGGGCAGGCTTTTGTTTCTGTAGCTGCTGCATCTCAAATCCATGCGCTGGAGCTGCGTTTGTTGCCAAGGCTTGGCTGTGGTCATGAAGAAGCTTGGGTAGGGCTGGGATCAGGCTGAGACATGAAGCTGTGTCCCTCAATAAGCTGGGCTGGGATAGCAACGTTTCCACTTTCTAATGATAAGTCTTATGAACTTTGTATAACAGGAAGATCAGTGTGTGGGTGTATTTATGTTGAAATTACCTTAAGTTTAATCACATACAGCAAATAGTTGGTTTTCTGTCTACTTTAAGAGTCTGGTTCCTCCAACGAATGTACTTGCCTGAACTTGAACATTAATTCAGATTAAGGTAGGATGCGAAACTAAAGCACAACTGTTGATCCTGAAGAACTGCAACTGTGGGTATCCCCCTGTGGAACAAGAATATCTTGATCCGGTTTGGTTTAGCTTAGCTAAACTGGAGGACAGCATAAGTCACATTTCTGAGCAGTCCCCGAAACCATCAATTCCTTGCATGGCTAAATTCTTCTTAACAGATATAATTTCTATTACGTACAGTTAATGAAGTAGGATTTTTTTTTTTTCTTTTGAAGTGGTAAAGAAAAAGGAGATTTTACTACTCTAACATTTTACTGTAGAAGTCCAGATTTACTTTGTGGGGGGTTTTTTGTGTGTGTGGTGGGGGGTTTTTTTGGCTGAAGAACTGCCCACACTCGCAAGTGCAGTTTGACCTGGTAAGAGGATGCAGTTGTCGCTGCAGGGCTGGGACCACTGTGCAAGGACAGCAGCTGACATCCACGGCTCTGTTCTGGGATGTCTAACCTCAGCGCTTGTTGGCCAGGCCAAAGAGAATGTGCATAAACCGTGGTTTATGGCACGGAGCTCCTAGTTTTATACTGCCATTACTTGACTAACTTCCACGGAGGTAACATTGTTATGAAACAGAGAAAGGGCAAGGCGAACCAAATCCAGCAGTTCTTAGCTGGAGCCCAGTGGAATGTTTTTTCCTCTCAGTCGCACTAGAGAAGCTCTGGAGCATCCCTGTACAACAGGTCCCTGCAGATATGGACTTACACTGGTACTAATGACTTTCAACTTGGTCCAGATGTTTAAAACACCCTCCAGGAAGATAAATTTATATTCATTCTACAGATCCCACTGACGATACGACCTGATGCACCAAGAATCTAAATGACACGCCCAAACCTATAAAAGAAGCCAGTAGAGAGAAGGTAAGGAATACCAAGTCTCTTACGGAAGACAAGAGAAGTTATCTGAACCCTACATTGTCAGTTCTATGCATATTCCATATAAAAGCCAAACAAACCCACCAAATTATTTATATTCTTTTAGTTCTTCCCAATCTGGAAAGCAAATCTAGTAATTCAAATATTTTTTCTTTCAATTTACAAGTGTTTAAGATCTGGTTAAGTAGTGTCTATCTGTAGTTGTAAGCAATGCTTAGCTTTTTCATTAGAGAGGACTATAATCAAAGTTTTTATATTGTAAGTATATTTGTGTGCAAATACATTTCTCCTGCAATGGTTAATCTGCAGGAAAGAAGAAGGGAACATGCGTAATTAGCACAAATGTAATCAGCATAAAATGATTGGAAGGGAAGACAAATGAAAATGCTTTAGAAAGGCTGTTGGTAATGGTGTGCTATTTCAGATAAAGACTTTGTTCCCGTGCTTCCCTTCCAGGTTAGATTGCGATTTCTCTCTCAATAAGTTTAGAAAGCCTGGGCCAAATTCTTCCTTGGCGTAATTCCACTTGGATTGATTATATCAGGATGAATTTAGCCTAGTGCTTCAAAATCATGCTTCATTTCTTTCTCGGGTAAATCAGAATATAAATTATGAAACTGAAGAATGAGGTAGAGCAGAGCTAAGGAACTTGACAAAACAATGCATCTCATCTTTCTGGCTTTGATCAGGCAGAACTCCAACACCAGTTATACCTAATTAGAGGTAGGGGTTTTCTTCCCTTTGTAAGACCCACATTACCTGTTTCTTTTCTCTGTTTCACACTTGCTATTCTTACAATTAACATTTATAAGCACTATAATGGAAATACATTACAGATTAAAAAAAAAATCTTTTTCAGAATGCCTTTTCGGCTGTTTGGGAATTGCCAGCTTTGCTGTTGGTACTACAGTCAACTTCTACTGTAACTGCAGACTCATTGCACAGAAACAGCCGGCTGTAACATAGTGACACCGTGGTTACGAAACACTAACTGGCAGGCAAGTCTGGGCAAGTGCTGCCTCCAAAACAACTTTTACTACTTATTATTACTCTTTCTTTTTCAAAATATAGTTCACAAGATATCGTGCCAACTATGTCCTCTTAAAGACCATCGTTGTCAGCTTGTTTGCCTTCTCCTTTTGTCTTATTTATTTTACATGCTCTGGCTTCACATTTTCTATAATGACCACTTATGTAGCTGAAGTTTACTATGTTACCAGAACTGCAAAAATTTAAAAAGGCTTTAAGCATTAGAACTGAATTTTCTTCCCAGTTGTGTGAGGATATCCTACTGACAGGCATGTGTTTAAAAAGAAAAGAAAACAAACAAACAAAAACCCCCAAAAAACAAGCAAACCGAACAAATCCAAAACACCAAGCAAAAGCAAAACAAAACAAAAACCCCAAAACCACTCATTAAAAATATTTACAGACTTCAAAAGAACTGTTCAACTGAGAATCGAAAGGTGCCCCACCACCTCTTTTAACGTTGGGTTTTTTTTTAAATTCTGGCTGATGTACGGCCAGATAATGAACGAACTCGAAATACCTAAGGTAACTATTAAGTTTTTAAGGAATGATGGTGAAATAAAAATCACTTCTGAAAACTTTTTTCCAAGTCATTTAAGTTCCCTTTTGGTGCTATGTAATATTTTTCCCTTCCACTATGAAAAAAATATACATGTGTACAAACGTACAGATGAAAAAGCGATCTCTGTAGGAATCAAGATGAAAACTGAGACAGCGGGAGGTGAGGCAGTAATGCAGAGCGCACAGCAGAGAAGCGTACCGGGCTAACGATTGCCCTCTGCTACAATCCAAACAGGTGGCTCCTCGCTCTGAGGCCACATTTGGTTATTTGGGCTGAAGTGGGTGAAGCCACATGCGTACGCAAGCTTCTGTGGGTGCTATTGCACACAGCGGTGGCAGGGAGGAACCAGCTCCGCTCCAGTGCGCATCCCCCGGGAGGGCAGAGAGCGGGAAGGGGATTAAGTCCATAATGCTTCTGCTTGGTAGAAGTACACACCAAATTCTGGCAGATCAGATTTCATCACTGCTCTAGTAAACAGGGCTATATTTGTCATTTCACCTAGACAGAAGCCTAGAATACAGAAACTATATTCTGTAGTCCCAGAGACGGGCAGCGTGTGCCCTTCCCACCTTAATAAACAGGGCATATCATCATCAAAGGCCCTTCTGGAATGGGGCTGAAGTTGTTTAAACTATCACTCCTTCTGTCAGATTTACATTTCCCACACCAACCTTCACCTAGTTTATTGCCAGGCGCCCTTCTGCAAAATGGGAAGTTTTGCTTTGAAGGCCCACTCTAAGAAATCTAGAGGGGCAGGAAAGTTAAAGCAGAAGCCATGGCAACAAAGGGATAAACCAAAGTGACTGCTCCCATAGGAAAAAAAAAAAAATAGCCTGAGAGTAGCTGTCCAATGAGGTTTGCCGCGTGAGCATAAGGAACAGGCTGGGAAGCTGCAGAACATAAAGAATTCCTGCTGTGTTTCCCCCAATGTGTCTCCTTTATATTCAAGAGTGTTCACTAAAACAGTTTTCTGAATGCATTAGCTTTTCACATCTGGAGACGTGGGTTCAATAGTGCATTAGCCTATATGTCTCCATTTCTTCCCTAAAGAAAAAAAAGCGTATCCATAGACGAGTAGGTATCCAGAGGAACCCCGCAATAAGAGTCAGGGAAAATAACGCACCTGAACTTCCAAACAGATAGAGTCTTGCTACAGGTTTTCAGCATCTCTCACGTTTTCTTGCAAACTGCACACAAGCTGTAAAAGTCTTCTAGTTTTTGGAACAACTCTTTTGAATGTGAGAATGCACAACCATAGAAAAGTACGGATGAATATTCAGGAGATTTAAAGTCACACTTAGGGCACCAAACCCCTTACCAGCTCACAGCTACTGAAAAGAGGAGCTCCCACGTTCTCTTGCCATCTCCTGTCTCTCACCGCTCCCAGCCATAGTTCGTAAACCTTACTCTGTGTTGCACCAATTCTTGTCATATCTGTTAAAAGGGTGGAAAGTGGGGCTGGGGGTGGGCGGGGTGGGGCACGAAAGCAATATAGATTTCCAGTGGTTTTAGGAGTTTAAACAAAAAAAATCTCCAGAGATGGCCTAACAATTGACAAAAAGGTAAGGAAGTAGAGACCAGGAGAAGCTAGAAATGGTGGGGAGAGAAACTCGCACACAGAAAAAGCATTTCTTTTCTTGCCAGGTTTTTCAGCAAGCCATCTTCGAGCTTTTCAGAGAAGGTTGGAACCAACACAAAAAAAGCTGCTTGCTGTGCAACTGTACAACTGTGGAAAACTGGGCAATTTTGGGTGCAGACCAAAACTAGGAATGGGCTCAACCAGGGATTAAAACAAGTTGATAGACTGCAGATCCATCAACTGTTTCTAAACAAGGTCTTTGGTCAAGGAAATCCCTTGACCGCTGATCATCAGAAACTGGAAGGATATAAGGCAGGACATAAGGAGGATCGCTCTCTGTCCCCTTGGGATCTGCTAATGGCCACTACCAAAAATCAGAAGGCCAGATGCAACTTGGCACAAAAGCACCCCAGAAGACATTGATTTTAACTAGTTGCGTGCCAGCCAGAAAGGCCAGCAGACCTGCATTAGGTAGCTGAAGCTGTTTCCAGAACAAGTCTATTTTCCAAGCCTGGATCAGAGCTAGACATAACCACTGCTGAATTTTCATGCAAAGGTGACTATTTCACCATCGAGCCTTTTGAAAAGGCTTTCACATGACTATGCCACAAATACTTGAACATATTGTCAAATATTTATTATATGCCTGGTTTTGCTTTATCTTTGGGCACCACCGTCAAAGTCCTTACACTTCAGTGGATGTTTCTCCACACTGAGGGTTCAGCTGCAATAAGCGCTTTGGAAACTCCTCTTGGAAGGTTTCCCAGTTCTTCTATACAGGCTTGATTGACAAAACCGATGTTGTATCTCTTTTAAGGGTTGGTAATCAGGCTGCTTAGCCCCTCTTCCAGATCATTAGTACTGTTATTGTTCAGTACAGTAGTATGACCCCCAAGGTGCTCTGCTGTTAACATTTTCCCAGGATGACAAAACAGCCTTTTCCCCTGGTAAGAATTTGCAATTTCTTTGCTTCCTACCTAGAATAGTTTTAAAACCCATAGCATGACTATAAGATTCACCCCATGATTACCAGCTTTCCCCAATAGCCTCTTCTGAGAAACTAACAAAAACCTCTCAGGAGTGTAAAGAAATTACAGTATATCTAACATTTCTCCCATTATTCACTATTTTAACTTTTTCTAAGAATTCTAATGTACTAGACAAAGTTTACACTTACAGAAAGCTATGCTGGTTTGCGCCTCAGGTACTTTATAATGACATCTGTAATGGCTTTCTCAACAATTTTCTTAGGTGCTTAAATGAGGGTCATGAGTTTATAATTCCCTGGATCACCCTTATCATCTTTCCCACCTCAGTTAGAACATTGGCAATCTTCCAGATTCTTCTTATTATCGCTGTAATGATAAATTAAATCACATTTATTTTGGGGTTGTTTTTTCCTGGGACGTAATTCAGCTAATACTAAAGAAATTAACTACTGACTTCATAGACTAACGTAGTCCAAATATTAAAAAATCTCTACTTTTACATACACATATTGGTCAATCTCAAACTGCTTTAAAAACAAAGCCACTATCTTTATCTCTATTTTGAAGACAAGGAAAATGAAGCATAGACCAGGGCATTATGGGGCAAAGCTACAAGCAGAGTCCCAAGTCTCATACTTGTATCATTGTCTGCTAAATCATGTGATTCAGTGAATTCAATTTATTAACAATACAAGTATCTCTATTCCTGGCAACTATTTACCTTTACCAAAAGTAATGCTAAGCTCAAGAGATATCCCTCCGTATGGAAGATATAAAAAAAAAAATTTTACATTCTAATTTTCTCTTCTTAATTGTCCCTTGAGCCTCCTGAGCTATTCAGGCTCATCAGCTCTCCAGTGGATTTCTAATATAATTCTGGAAGAAATTACACTTTTTTTTTTTTTTTTTTAATATATTTGTCCTTTTAACTTCCTTTCATCCTTCTTGGTCTCTAGCTTTCCTACAAAAGCATATACTTCACTCTACTTGCGTGACTTGTGTTGAGTTTATTTCCCCCCTTGCCAAGCTATTTCTCTAGCCTGCATAAATATTTATCCCTTCTCATTTAAGCATATTTTTTAATTTTCTCTCCTTCTGCTCCTTTCTCTCCCATTTCACTATAAAGATAAGTATCATCATTCTGTGTGACGGTTTTATTCATATAAACATCTAATCACATTCAGTAGCACCAAGCTGATGGATGCAGAGATACCCTGCACCCATCGGTTATTCCATGGAGTAAGGAATTAGGTTCTTAATTTTTTTTTTCTGGGCCAGATCCTCAAAATGGGCTAAAACAGGGCTGTTCAGTGCAGCCAAAGACTAAGAGAGAAGCTGGTCTTCCTCGTATTAAATCAATAGATTACTCCACCTTGTTTCAGGCCCTTTTCAACTAGTTCCCTCAGTCTTCTATTCTGGTAAGTGGCAACCTGATATTCTTTCATTTCTCTTTCCTGAAAAAACCCTTCTTGATGCTAGGCATCACACTAACATTAATAACTTCAGCATACATAGCATCCTCTATCTAGAAGGATCCCAAAGAGCTTTGGAAACTCTACACTGTTTCATTCACTGAAGTGACTCATCCATGAACAGGAGGATATACAGCAGCTGTTTATCAGCACATGGAAACACGGTGCCCAGTAGGATGGGAGTTGCAAACTGACAATGGAGTGAGAAGTTAGGTGAACAAAATATGATTATTGCACCTGTAATTTGGTTGGACATTACTGTTAACACCCTTCTTCTAGGAGAAGTGTCATGGGATAGCTACTACTTATAACATTTTTCAAATTGTTGAGTAAGCATTTCATCCAAAATACACAAGGTGACATTTCAGCTCTTGCTCCAGTGCTTGCGTACCAGCGGAAAAGGGAAGGGAAGCTCTCCTGCATGAAAAGCTCCCATGATGTGGCAACAGTAAAAGCCAGCTCCGCAGCTTACTTCATGGTCCTCCTTCGAGGAGTTTTCAAGCTGTGATACAAAACAAGCATCCCAAGAAATACATTTCAGTGGGTCCCTACCATACAGGATTGCAGACCTTCTGGTAGTGCTGTGGTCCTGTGGCCAATACAAAGGATCCCAGGGCACACACTCATTCATGACCGTATGGTGGCTTACTTGGGACAGCTGGTCAAGTTACTTGCTACATAGATAGCTCTGTGTCTTATAGCCAATCCTGACTTGTAATAACAATCCCATTTTTAGGTAGGTAGACACCAGATTCAGTATACCTAAAACATCAGGCTGTAAACCACAGATTCAAAAGCTACCGTGAGCAGCTCTGCCACCCATACAGCAGAAGTGCAGCAAATAGCTCAGGGCGATATCTTGGCCAGTTATCCTAATGTAAGTCATCTCTACTTATGCGTCAGACCACTAGGCTGTGTAAATAACGTTTAAGTTGCTTCAAGATGCAGATCAGCCCAAGATCAGGAGCATGCAAGAGCAGTTTTATTCTGCTCCATCATGTACCTTTCTTAAAAGAAGACACTCCATGTAAGCTATCCTTTTCCTTTATTCTTCTTCACGGACACAGCCTCAGGGCATTTAAGCTGTAGATACACGAGTGTTACGCTTTGTAAGAGCGTCATGTTTTTCATTAGAATTATCATTTTTCCCTCTCCCGCTACAATTAGTCTTATTAACGTCTCCCACCAAACAGCGACCTGCCCAGCCTAACAATTTAAAGATGAGATAAGACAGCATTTCACAGTACGGCATAACCACATCCCTATCTGAAGATAGCTACTGGAAGACATAAAATGAGCCAGCCATACTTACTTCTAGAATGCAATCTTGCATTAAAACTCAAGACAGCCTTTCTCTTGAATACTTCAGAAAGCTAAACCCAACCCCATTCCAAAATGTTGTTGTTTGGGGTCCTGACAAATTCCTTACCCACTCCTACAAGCTCTGTCCTGTACCATTTACAACCTGTTTACATTAGTAGGCAGATGGAGCCATTATTGCCCTTCTGGCTGATTTTGCTGGCTCTTTAAACTCTTCTTGAGATGCTGCACTTGCTGTCACCGCTTTGATCCAGAGACTGACAGCACACTACTTACTGCTGCAGCTTTACTGTCTGTCCTGGAATTTTTATCCCTGCCATTTCTCTACTTTATAGTCCTTCACACTGAAACACTCCTGCAAGGGAGCTCCTCGAATCTTTTATGCAATGCATTACTTTTCCATGGGTAAAACCAACCTGCATTTTTCTACAGTGTTTGTTACGTGCCAGTATTACAATATTCATCGCCCACACTGTGCCTCAGACATGCCAGTCCAGTCTGTTCTGCAATAGCATCAGAGTCTTTTACTCACGGACAGACTCTCTTTACTTAGTCTTTAAAATCTAGTAAAGAAGGAAGTTTTGGTTGTCACTTATGAACATTAGCAAACGAACCATTTTCACTCGTTTATACTGCAAGGCAGGATGGAAACCCACTGAGGAAGCCCAGCCAGAGTCTTCCACACCATGACTAGTGTTGAATCTCAAGCTGTAAAAAAATAATTTCCAAATTAAAGGATAAATTATATATACACTGAAAAATAAACTACTCAGTAAAATAAACACATCTATCTTCTATCCATTTAAGTTATTGCTGCCAGAGTTTTTCTTCAGATGTGAAGGCCATATGTCATCCCCCGAACTGGTCAATGTGAGATGTACGTTTTTAATTTGTAAGCATCAAGATCTACAGCTTATCAGGAATATTAAAACCTATTTCTAACTTGCAGCTAATACTACATCTACCTTGTATTATTCTTTCCTAACAGCTCCTACCTTAAAAAAAAAAAAAAGGCAGCTAGTCAATCTTAGGAGACATGACAAATGACACACATTTCAATAGGATTTAACAATAAACAGCCACCTCAACAAAGAGAAGCCTTCCCCCACCTCCCCACTAAAGCAGAATCAGACAAGAAACTAAGTGAGACATGTTAACAGAGAAGCACTCCAATTAACGTGTTACAGCTCCTTTAAAGCAGAGACCAAAGGGGGCTGCTGCCGGGGATGCTGGAGGATGCGGAGCAGTAATTGTCACTTAGGCACTTAACTCCCGGCTCCCTCGCAGCCTGGTTTATCTCTCGCCAATTACTGCTGTCATTTGCATTTCAATGTGTGCCATCAGGAGCCAGGGCAGAGGCACCAGCCACTGGAAACACAGCGAAGCCAACCCTTTCTTGAGGTGGGCTGATGCTGCGCCATGGAATTTGGGTGCAGGACCTCCTCCTGGCAGCAGGCTTTGCTCGAAGGGGGGGGTCAGGGAACTGGCAGGGGGGCTGCTGCCTCAGCCCAGGGTGGGCACAGGCATGGCATCGACGGGGATTGGCAAGACACCCCGGTGAAAAAATGAGAGAATCATAGAATACCAGGTTGGAAGGGACCTCAAGGATCATCTGGTCCAACCTTTCTAGGCAAGGCAAGAGGCCGCAGAGGAAGCTTTCAGGAGGAGCTCACACACAAAAGACATGTACTGGGTACAAACTGCCCAAGTCTTGTTTCTGATGCAGCTCCCAATGATGGTTTTTGCATTTTCTACTCAAAATTCATTCGCGCTGCAAAGCTGCGCGACAGGCAGGATTTGTGTACTTCACTCCTGTTATTCTTTAGTGCTTGTACTCTTTAGCACTGCAAGCGCTGGCTGCGCATTGAGGCCCACGATGCTGGGTGCTGTAGAGAAGCAGAACAGAAGCAACCTGTGTCGCACACCCTCCGTATAAGAACAGCACAGGAGGTATACAGGTGAGAGTCAGAAAGCGCTCTCCAAAAAGGAGAGGGACAGGTTGGCTTTGCTGCTGTGAAAGAGATCCGCCTCAGAGGATGGCAATGAAAGGTCCTTTCTTGAAAACATAACAAGGGAAACATAGAGCCTGCAATATGGGTCCCAAAGATTGTCTCCTACATCTATAAGGAAAACGACAAGGAGGACAAGGCCGGGAAGGACCTTAGCCGTAAAAGCAATTATTTTGTGCTTGATGCAAATAGCAAAGGGAGCACTCAGTGAGGTTATTCAAACAACATGGGTCACGTTCAAAGAAACAGGATGAAATTATATAAATATATATATGTCCCTGCTGCTGCATTCTGCATGAGAAGAGGCAAAGGCAGGGAAAAGTATGTCACAATAATTTAGAAGTGACATTATGAGAGCCTCAGCAAGAGCTTGTCGAGATGTCCAGAAACAAAACTAGTGTATTCGGCAAGATGAAAGCGTTATCAGCTCAGTTGTCTTAGAGGGGGAACTACAGGCTGTGGCTAAGCCATTTCCATGGAAGATGCCATAAGAATTAAAGGCCAACATTTTAACTTGGAAGAAAAGGAGGCGGTGTATCACAAAGGAGCACACGAAGGTCAGGTGCTATGGACAGTGGCTCAGATTTTTTTTCCTGCACATGCAATTGCCCTGATATGAGGTACAGAAGGAGATAAAGGATACCTGCACAAAAAGCTTGAGTGGAACAAAGAGGTTTCTCTAAAGCACAAATTCAAAAAAGCAATCACAGAGAGAGGAAGAATAAGGAGTAGACAGAGTCATGGGAGACAAAGAAATCCCTACCGGGGAGCAGAAAGCCTACTTGAGCAGGTTGAAGGTACTGGATCGGTCAAGGAGGAACGAGGATGGAACAAGGGTTCTCAACTTCTCGGCTAGGGAACGGTCACGATACACATGGGTGATGCGCTATTACTTGACTGCACAGAGCTGGGAGTGGATGCAAGGGGGTCTAGGGTGAGACTGGGGAGGCTGGAAATCCAGAGGGCAACTGCTGACTGCATACTCTGTGGGGGAGAGATGAAAACACAGCGCTTGCAGCTATTCATACCTGTTGCTTCGCTTCCTAGGCAGTGCAGCTTAAGACAGTATCACCCAGGTTCATCAATACTTAATGGATTCCCTTTCCTAAAGGTTGAAGCCTGCCTATTTGCAAAGCATCACCACTGAAATTTACCACCCAGTGTTAGAGAGGTTTCAGCTCTTTAAACAATCCGCGTACTTAATAGTATTTGGAGCTCAGGAATCAGTCTTCCTAGCTGACAGAAAAGTCAGCGCTGCCTCCATTTGTCAGGCTGCTCTGCGACATCCGTGACACGAGGTGCCGCAGATACCCCTGAGGAGAGGGAAAAACCGCTCTGGCTACATCTAATTCAACATGGCCTCTGTAACCGAAATAGGATTTCTTCCGATTTCCACAGCCAAAAAGAATCAGATGTACAGAAGCATCGGTTTTATTTGCTGACAAGATGCATTTCCATGGGTTTTCCCATGAGTTAGAGAATTAAAAAAAAAAAAAAAAAAATTCTGTGGGCAACTCAGACTGTCCACCCACTGCACAAATGGAGTGGGATACAAATAGCCAGCAAGTGCAGAACAAATGCTACCTCCTACTTGAGAGTGTGTTAAGGAAAGGTTGTTTGTGACTGATGAGCTGCAATCATAGGGCTATAAACTATCCATAGCGTATCTGAGAAGCATTTTGCTCCATGATAACCAAAGAAAATCAGAGATAAAAATCAAACCAAAACAAAAATACACGGCATGTCTTTTCTTAACTAGCCACCAGAAAAGCAACGGAAGACTAAGATTTGCTGTGACACCTAGATTACTGCTCCCAATTAAGAAAAGCACGTGCGTGTAAAGCTCGCACACGCAGAGCTTATTTTCCCCTGCCATCAAGACCTCTCTCCTTGGAGAAAAAGGAAAGGATATTTAAATAAGCCAAAGCAGCTTCTAAAAAGTAAGTAGCCAGAGCGTGAACTACGGTTAATTGAAGGCCAACACAAAAGTAATTTGCCCTTTCTTTTGTTGCTTTTTAAGTGTTTTTAAACGCCTTTTTTTGGCTGACTGTATATTTGAAACCCTCCATATTAATAAGCTGATCAGTTACTGGCACCCTGTCTGCTAAACCAAGCCAACAAACTGCTCTTTTCTCTTTTGTCTCCAAGCCAAAAGAAACTTTCATGGGGAATAAGTTCTCCCCCTCCCCCTGCACTGAGTCACAACACAATGGCGATGTGGAAACCTTCCGTTTATCACCAGGAAAAAAAATGCTAAGCCAGACAGCAAATAAGGGTTTGAAACGGGGTCTCTGGAACAAAACCTCCTACCACCACAGTCCGCACAACTCCTGACTCAGGCGTTCTGCCCCTGCACACCACTGCTGCACAGATAGTGCTGTCCTCCGGTTTCACTTCGCGTTGGCTTGGCTGACCTTGTGTTCTCCCGCAATTCTATGTTATTAAAATATGGTTTCTTCCGCTACAAAATGTAACACAGCCTTTTGTTTCTTGATTTACCGTTCTGGTTCTGCCAAACTCAAAATGTGCATTTGCGAAGCATGCATTTTCCCTGTACTTTTAAAAGTGGAACAGTGGTCTGATCCGGGCATCAAATCTGTTCGGTAGAGAAGTTGTTCCACAGAGGGAATTTCTTAAGGCAAGCTGAATGACAGCTGGGGAAGAAGAGTCTGCTGGAATCATCTGGGATGGCTTCACTGACTGACATTGCTTCCCAAAGTGACACAGCAAGACAGTCTGGACAGTAGCTAAAGACCAAGGCTGGCTCCACATGACTCTGCCCAAATGCTCCACTCCAGGCTTACCCTGTTAAGCCTACCTTTGGCAACCGGTCCAGCCAGCTCTCAGATAGCTAAAAGACCTCAGCCGTGAAGGGCTCAGCTTCCCATCAGCAGAGCAGCTGAATTAATGCATATTTGTGGTAGCCTCTGTCACCTTTTATGGAGCTTTGATCAAAACCTGCTGCTGCTCCCCATTTTGGTGTCCTTGCCGTACAAACTGAGGGATGTATGTGCTCCCATCCTACCCAGAGATGACTGCTCCCTTAAGAACACGCAGTATCTACCCTCCATGTACCAGCAGGTATGAACCACTCTCCGTGTGTAGTTTCCTAGAAGGATGTTAGATCTTCTCTAAATCAGCCTAATTCATTGTTTTAGTATCCATCACCACCATCTTCACACGCACAATACCCCTTCACACTGAATTCTCAGAGAATTATGCTATCTGAACACCAGACAGCATGAACAACAGACAAAACAATAGCTTGATGGGTTAGGTTACGAGAGCTGTATATGGGGTCCTCCCAACTGAGAGAGACTATGGCCTTGGCTGAGTGGCAATAGTTATTTGAATGTTAAACTATAAAAAGCAAGAAAAATTCCACTGAAATCCTGGACCACTTTGAAGTAGGATGCACAATACAGTCAGTTTCCTTTCTGCCTGCCCCACATCCCCAAACAAATACAATGAGTCAGACAGCATGAAAAATCCAGCTCTCAGATTAATATTGCATATAGCCTTCTAGAAGTCCGTAATAAGAAAAGCACAGGCAGGATCGCAACAAATAACTACATATTTTTTTAACCCACACAAGACAAAACACTGCTCTTTTGGGACTGTGATTTAGTGTTGCATCAGAGGCAGAGCTCCTTCTTGTGCACATATCTTCTGAAACAGCTGAGAACGTATACATTTCAGTTTCCCTCCCACTGGTCAGTCAATTTAATTAACAGCAATCATTAATTGCTACAGCAGGCAGAAGTAACCTGACTATAATTTACATCTTGACAGTAAGCAATCAGCCAGTTTTCCAGAGGCAGACAGCACTCACCAATCTTGGAACTTAATTGAAGTTTGGGTGCTTGGCACCTACTGGGTTCTATTTCAATTTCAGACCTAGCCTGTTTTCCAGGATTTCCCCCTGCCCCCCCCCATCCATCTCTTATTTGGTGGGTCAGCAGCAGCTTCTTTTGCTGGAAGTTCTCCCCTGCCATTTTCTGCTCTTCTACATCTATGGTCCATTTCCCCCCTTCCTACACAGTTGGAGATAAGCTGTAAGGGTTTCAATGTAGCGTAGCTCAAGCTGTAACTAACATAGCTTGATAGTATACGATTGATGTAGAACTCCAGCTTGAGCTAAGTGTTGTCTTTAGCAAAACTATCTGGACCAAAGTTGCAGGCTAAAGCTGCCTGTTACAAACACTGACTGAATGAACATGCCGTGAAGATCTAGCTATTTAGTGCTATTACGCTGAACACTTCAACTGACGAATAATATTTTACAACGTAGCACTGACAAGAACTAGGCCACCCTTGGAGGAGTTCGCAACTCAGAATGTAGGTATCATGACCTCCACTGCAGTGAAGACAGAGTTTGAATATTAATCTCCGTAATTAAACCCTTCTTTCACACATTATTCCAGTTCTGCAGAAACAGGATTAGATGGAGGTGGAAGATGTTGATACTCGTGGAGCATAGGGAGGGTGTGGAGGCAAAAGAGGTACTAAACACAAGTCTCTGCTACATGCTTCAACTCCCTCACTGCCAATGTGTTCAGTTCAAGCAATACTTATTACGCATAGTAGATGAAACATTTCTTCAATCCCAATAGTTAATGCATACTCATAAATGAAGAGGAGATGCCTTAATAACTCCAAATCCCATAAGCAAAGAAGCACTACACTGTACACTGTAAACTCTATTAAAAGAAAATTAAGGATGTAAAGTCAAACCCTGGGAAAGGCTCAATGTAATTTTTCATCTGCACATGCAATACTTGGCTATCAAATCTGTGAAGTAGCAAGTGCACCAAGTACACCTTTTTAAAGCTTCTCTTTCTTTTGTTTTTGTTTCTCCCAAATGTACAGTTCAGCAGAGAATGCTCCTGCTTTTCATTATCTAGTTCCCTGTCTTAAGGGAACTCAGGAAAATTATTTTTTCCTAGCAAACAGAAATCTATAAGAATTTCCAAATCAGCCATATATGGTACTGATTCTAGCACTGATATTCTACTATAAAATATTTAATTCAGTAATTTTCAAACCCGGGTGCCTGAACTTTGGCTTCCAGAAGCTCCCAGAAGTGTACTTCAGCACTTAAACAAAAGTATTTGCCTGAAAAAAAAGTCTCCTGCACTGTTGGAGCAGGGAGAGGCAACAAAGTGCAGCATTCTTTTCTCCTGCCTTGACAAACAGTCCAGCCTCACTACACCCATCCCAAATGCATTGCAAAGGGGTTGTATTAGGTTTTGGTTTGGGGTTCCCCCCTCCACTGCATCACAGATCATGTTCACTCTTCTCAAGCACTCCCTTCTCTAGGAAGCTACTTCTCTTCACAGCCTCTCTCCTTCTCCCAAGTCACATTTAGACTTTCACCTCTGATCAGCCCATGGCAGACACTGACCCCTCTCTCCACTTGTTATACCGTCAAACAAATCTCTTCAAGCTCCTTCATGTGCTCTCCTTCATGCCTGTCAGAATCTCTCCATAAACTCTTGTAATTCCTTAAATTCCTCCAGTGCTGGGATGGAGAATGTACCAAGACCACTGCTATCTTGTTGTTCAATATCCTGTCACTGCCACTTTGCTTTCTGCCTGCTATCCATCTCTTGTCTCTTTTTATACCTGCAACACAACTGTCTTTTTGTACAGCACCTAAAGTAAGAGCCGTGGGCTTTGGCTAAGCTCTTCATACTCTGGTAATACAAGAAAGTTAAGGCAGCAATAACAGGGAAACTGCAGAAAGGTGGTTTAATAGATTTGACCACTTACAACACTAACCTCTGGGAGCACATACTAGTCCCGTTACCTGTGCTGGCCTTCATAAAAAATAGTTGCACAAAAGCTTCAGAAATCATCACTATCATCATCACCTCCTCTACTACCTGGGCAGTGGCCTTTTTACCTTTCTTCCATTACTGCTAGAAGGAATGGAAAAAAATCTGCTGCTGGAATTCTTTACCCTGGTCCCTGAGGGCAGGTGTGTTTTCTTTATTATTAGCATAGTTATAATTTCCTCTAGTGTGCAAGGGTATTTCCAAACAGATAGCAAGGAAGAGTTGCTCTCCCCAGCAGATGATAATCCAAAGGCATACAGAGGACCCATCAAGCATGACACTGATGGCCTACTAAAGCCCAAGCTTTGGTACGTGCTTTTGAAGAGCATAGAAACTCTGAGACACAGACTGTCTGTCAGTCCTGGGAATGGACTATGTAACTACTTCATCTCCACTGCAACCCTTACCCATGCTAGCTATATTAAAGCCAGGATAAATCATGCTAGCCTATACCACAACTACAGCTTCTTGTTAACACGTGAATAGTTTTGGCTTTCCTCTGGCTGGTCCAGAGCACGTGTTGACCAGTAGCATCATGCACATGTAAAAGCACATGCTCTGATCCCCTTTGTTTTGTGGCACAGCTGCACTCAGACCGATAGCGTGTCAATGTTGGCATCACTGGCAGAACAAAGGAGACAAAGGCTGACACAGGAGAGGGAGACTTTTTGTTGGGCTCCTGAAGCAGCAATGCTGAAAAAAAATTTAAAAAAAAAAAATCAAACTTTAGGAAAGGATGCACCTGCAGCAGCAGTAATTTTTAAAGGAGGAGGCTCTGCCCATCTGGCACCTGTGAAATTGAGGGCTCACCATTCATAAACCCCAGTCTTTCCTTGAAGTTTGTGCAAGAGAGCATGGATTTGGTGAACAGAGGCAGATCCAGTGGCTCATTTCCTATGGCACTACAGTCCTAGCAACGCATGCATTGCCTTATCTCTTTGTAAACAAGCTAAGCTAGGCTGGGCTAAGTGCGCAGGAAAGTACACTAACCATGAGTGGATTTAAGGCTCTTGGCACTAGACACAGTCACTTGGTTTAAGTGGCACGTGTCTTAGTATTAAGGCTCACACTAAGCAGGCACGCTACACTCAGCATGGAGTTTAACGCAGGAAATTGCGTGTGCTCCAATACGGCAACGTACTGCGTCATCTTAGAGGCTAAAAATGCATATTGGGGAATTAAAGCTCTGATCTTCTCCCCCCCATCCCCAACTCAAGAGTGCCCAGAATGGCCTTCGCATAGCCTCATCTTCAAACATACCCCGATCTGCACTTATTTCCAGGACTATCCAACATGCAAGGGGCATTTCCAGGGAGACAGAAGGCTGTATCTCCATCCCCAGCAGCTCACAAACTAAGGGTACGCAGAGAGGACCGATGTGCCACTTCAGTCTCTCCCTTTGCACAGCATCAGAGCCAAAACTTACTTCGATCCACCCAGTTAAAAGCAGCACGTTGCTGCACTTATTTGGGTGTTAGTTACAGCGAGAGGCATCTTCATCGGCTGCACTGAAACCGTACAAGTGACTTTTGCAAATGCCATTGTTCTTAGACATAGGATTTCATTACATAAAGCCTGCCCACTGAGAAATACGTTGGGGGGGGGGCAGGAAGGAGGGGGAGGGAGGAAAGGGGAGGGAGGCTTGAAACGGAGTGGGGGGAAAAGAAACCCTCAGAGATCCAAAATAAATGATTCTTGATTCAGAGGTAGGCAGGAAACACAGCTCACACCCAAACAGAGACCCTCCTCCATGGCAGGCAAGCATCCTGGTGATTGTTGGCTTTGTTGCTACAGCAGGAAGCTCCCCCACCCCGCTCCGCAGGGCTGGATCCTCCGAGGCACCCACCGGTGGCTCGCTTCTCCCCTTCCCTCGCAGGAGCTAGCGGCTAGGAGCTGCTGGAACACGCTGCAGAGCAGTTGAAATGAGAAACGTCTCGGAGACGCAGCATCTTTCAACTCACTCAACGAATATCTTCTTTAATTCAAAGGACTGACGGTGAACAAGATATTACCGGAAAATATTTCCTGTGGGTTAACACAGCAAACAGTATAGCACGAGACTTACGATACGCCACCATATGGCTTCTGCGTTTTTACTAATAATGTAAAACAACATGTACTGCTGTAACTGCAACAGCCACAACACTGGTACAGCTCGTTTGTGCTGGGATTAATGTTAAAGTGGTTTCTTATTAATTATTTAGGTCTAGCATTGTATCAAAAAACCTGAGGACGGAATAATAGCATTTTTATTTAGTTATTTTTGACCTAGAGTATGATTAAACTGTGTTCGAGAGCCAGGAGTCCAATTTTTCAGAAAAACTGGGATGTGAAAACACTGCTTACTTTCAAAACGGAAAGCACTACATCGGCAACCTAATAAAATATCTTTTAAAAGGCATGGGTTTATACCAAGCAATAGCTGCAGTCACTGTTCTGAGCTGAAAAGATGAGACAGAACCAGGAGGATCTGTCCTGCTGCAATGAACTGCAAACTTACATCAGGATCCGTATCGGTTTGAAATATGTGATCTGTGTTGTCCATTTCCCTCCTCCTCTCTGCGTGCGCACAGATGGTCAAAACCTTACAGCTAACCCTGAGCAACGGCTAATGAGGTAATAACTCTGCCCAGCCTACAGCCTCTGTGGTTACTTCCAAATTAACATCCAAACTGCATTATCAGATTCACAACACCAGAAACAAGAGTCTAGTTCACCAGCCAGACCATCTTGTTCGTCAGGAAATGGTTATAGCAGCTACATTTCTGCGCCTATTTTTGCTCTTTAAAGTTGTGTAGGGCTACTGTAAACACAGACATCAAACCAGCTCCATGTTCCAGCTTCAAGAGAAAAAGAACAACAACAAACACCACTGAAAAAAACAAAAACAACCCCCTCCTACCCAGACTTTTCCTGAATACTAATGCTAAAACTATTACAAATGCTAATTTGGTACCAACAACCTATGATTAAAAAACAATGAAGCACCTCAAGCACATGAATTAAGGCATCATCTTAAAACACGCTCTTTTCATCTTAAGCTAGAAAACCCTTACATGTACACATCTGGGCCTTTTTTTGCTCTCGATGATCTCAAAGCTATATTAAAGATGCAAGTCTTTATGTCAGATAATCTAATGCATTTTGGGCCTGAATGGAAGCTAAAGACACCACAGGACTTTTGGAGAGAGCCACAGATGAAGCCAAAATCTCAGTTAAAATTTTTTTCTATCAGTAAACACACGCTGAAGGCAATCTCATGGGTTACTGGGATGCCTATCGAGTTGCTCAAGTACCAATACCTAACATACAGCACTTGGTAAAGAACATGACTACTTTACACATGCTTTCTGTCCGTAAAGTACTTAAGCAGTAGCAAGGATGCACTTTCACAACACTTCTGAGGCAAGGATCTCAAAGTTTTAGTCACACTAATTCATCTTTACGGTTCTTGTTTTATCTTCATGTTAAAGTATAGGAAACCAAAGCTCGAAGGGCTGATTTCATTCTCCACGTTGCACTGCTCACCAACGGCGAAGCTTGAAATAGAAACCTGAGTGCTCAATTCCTTCTCATTCACCATCAGACGCTACTCCCTCAATAGCATATCAAACTTTTTTATTCTGATCTTGTATGTGTGCATAATGTTTAACCTACCTAACGTCTGCCATCGATAGAGTGAAAAAGTAGGCAAGACCCCCAAAATTCTTGCAAACATACTGGCCATTAGAGAGAAGGAGGAACAGATTGCTTGCCCAGAGCCAACCATTAAATTGCAGGACCTCCCTTTCCCACTCCATCCTTCACTTCTGTCTAAAACACTGACACATTTAGAACAGGGGCAAAGATCTAACCTTGGTCAAGCGTGTGGCAAAAAAAAAAAAAATCAGTTATCGAAAAAGGAAGGAACCGAGAAGGTCCTCCACTCTCACCCAGATCAGAACTTTCCTTTACACAACGCATCTTTGCCAGATCTTCTTTTTATTTTTGCTAATTCATTGTAAATACCAAATAACTCCCTACATCAATAATATCCTTGATAGATTCCTAAGTCAGTGTTTGATTCTAGTTAAACCCTCCATGGGGACCTTTGGTGAAAAATAAAAGCTCCTCCTACTATCAATAAAAACATTTGTATCATCTGAAAACCCAGAGATACATCAAACTAAAACATGTAATGCTGGGTTCTGGAGCATGGAGAAGCCAGAAGGTCAGAAAGCACTAAGCCAGGGAGTTAAAAAATTTTTTTTTTTTCCTATTTGAAAATCGTAGCCACATCAGATTGATCATACTTCTCAACTGATAAAACAAAACATTTACATTTACGCTGCTTGGCTGATGTTTTCCAATTCACACTTCCATGCAATTAACAATTCCAAGCAATTCCAGCCTCGCTGTTAACCTTATACTAAAAACTGTACTCGATTACGCTTCATTTTTAGTGCTTCTCTGTTTATGATCTTGCAAAAGGCGCCGTGATTCTGAAGGTGATGATACAAAACCCCACAATGCCCAGCCAAGTGCAAGATTAGAAGCATTCTTTCAAATGCCTGCCTTACTTTCAACTCTACTTTTTCTAGCAGTTTTAGTCTTCAATACTCACAGTATCGGAGAGGTTTGGGGTTTTTTTGCTAATAAATACTTCCCGTGCCTGTCTCTGCATCTGAAATAGTGAGACCTACCTTGCTGTGGCAGGATGAGTAGATGAGAGTCAGATGTTGGCTACCCCTGTGAGATGAAGTCACTTTCCCCCTCACTGTGTTATCGGTTGCTGACTAGCTGTCTAACAGAGCAAATGAAATGTAGGATAGAAGGTTGGAAACCAAACTGTTCTGTGTGCACTCTGAAGAAATGTTGATTTTTCTATGTACAGTTTAGCCAAAAGAGCATGGAGGACACAAATTTTTGCTTTGGACAGACCACCGATGGCATATCTGAACTAATAAATAGCACATTCCAACAAACAACGGAAAGAGGTAGGCAAATCGGCAAATCTTCCATAGGATCTCCCATAACCAGACTAAGTAGTATTTCCACTTCAGGTCAGAGTAAACTACCAAGACCAAAAATCAGCCCAAAGCCACCCAGCTAAATCCCCATGGACAAAGTATTTCAGGAAACAAATACTTAACATTTGACTAGAATAAAAGTTTATTTTTCTACCATCGTTTTTATTATTCTCTTTGCAAAGGGTTTGTCTCCATTAGAGAACGAAGGTAGGTCAATAGCTAGTACAAGGCAGTGATACTTAGCAAAATTACACAGATTAACTAATTTCAGTGTCAGGAACTCCTGTAAATCTCAGCAGTTTGAAAGGTGCTATCAGCTGAAAAGGGAAGGGGATAAGAGTTCCAAATCTATTTGGAACTTCATGGAATATAGACTACAAACCAATTAGAAAGATAACTGCTCTGAAAAAGAAATTATTTGTAGCAAATCTAATGGACATTTTCTATAAGACATCTTGACTTTAAGATGCTATTTCTCAGGTTAAGTTTTGATATCCCTTTAACATCTCTGCAGCTGGTCAACTTTCTATTAGCAATTACATCCCAAGATACAGTGGTGAATACATTGTATTTTCCTCAGTTAGCATTGAGGTTCTAGGGTCTGCCCCAGCTGTCAGCGAGAAGCATTTGCCTTTCTTCCCATTTCTTTTCCATCTCAGCCTAAGACCATCATCACCTTGACTTTGAGAAAGTGGCAAAGACATAATAAAGATGTGTATTTGTATATATTTTTCCCCTTTAAAACCGTTTTTGATCATATGAAGGCATAAACACTCTAAAGAACCATCCCCGAGCCATCTACAGCTTTCACAAAAAGCTGCTTTTAAAGCCGTCTAGCTCTCTTCCACCTGATCCTATAAACACTGCTGGCAATTTTTCCCCCATGCCTCTAACATATTTTCACTTAGCACCAGTTTGATGTATAAGATCTGACAGCCAGGCAGTTATAGGCCACCTGCATCACTGTCGCCATGACAACAGTGAAAGACAATCCATGATCCCATGCCCTGGTCACACGTTTCAATACAGCTTATCTGTCCAAAGCCACTGAGTCTAATGGAAGACAGTAATTACAATCTTCCACTCATTGTCAAAATTCTCACCATATAATGCTCTTCAAAATTATTTTATTCCTCTCACACGGCTGCTTTGCCAAAAAAAAAAAAAACCACAACCCAACCACCAACCAAAAGAAACCTTAAGTGGGTCTGGGAGGGGGAGAGAGAGAGAAAAGCAAGGCTGTGACTGATACAAAAACGTAGCAGCGTGAGCAAACTGTCTCTTTGCAGTGTTAAAGGACTAATCACAAGCAGGGGAATGTACCAACCCCCAAGAGGGATAAATGAAAATTTCTCTTCTATCCGTAGAGCATCACTTAAGATCCTTTCGGCTTTGCACTGAAGGTGAAGAGAGGATATCAGCTGCCCTCTTTTCCCCTCCCCTTCCTGGAAAACTTCTTCCTATCAAAACGAACAAGCACCATACTGCACTGTGCGGCAGGAACAGCCTCACCGAGCAGCATGGCTCTTCAGATGATCGTGTCGCTATAAGCGGAGAGGGAACCCTCTGCCTGAGACAGCCGAGAGGCAGCTCCTCCTCTCCATTTCACCCTCTTTAACAGAGTTCCAGGCTACCCCTTCGTTATTTGTTTTTAAAGCAGAGGTGCAGGGAACAGCTTCAGAATCGTATCCTTTCTGATCACCGTCCCCAAAGGATCACCGTGTTCTCTCCTTTTCCAGCAGAAAACGCCAAAACGTTATTCCTTTGTCTATGGCCATGGCCATAATTAGGATGGATTGGTTGAGCGCTTTGCCCCAGCACAGGAGGTCAGGGGAAAATTAGACTCAGTTTGCACCTGTAAAACGGGGACATGACTTCCCTGCCTTATGGGGAACTGAGAGGACAGCCACACTAAAGGGCGGAATACAACGACAAAGACCAGCGGCACCTATTTTGAACTATGGCAGATGTTGGACAGCAAGTGCCCTGGACCCTCATCCTGCAGTAGATACGAATACAATACCTTTCTGGCACAGAATTTAGTCCTGGCGGATCAGGTCACAGCCATAATCAATGACAGAAGGTTCACTTTCTGCTTGATACTTCCTGTTCTGACCCTTCCTTCTCCTCCAGGCACCTTAATGCAAAAATCTGTCAGAATGTCAAAGCTCCAATTCATTAGGCACGTAATACCTCTTGAATTAGTAAAATATGATAAATCAGAAACAGACAGACAAAAAGATACAGTAATTTATTAGAATGTTTCATCCACCCATGTCCAAACCACACTAGTAAATAAAAATGTCAGATGACTGCCCATTTTAGAGACATATTTTTAGTTGGCTGCTTTAGGCCACAGTATCAGCACCAGGAACTGAATGCTTCATTCACGGCACATTACTTGTGTTCGCCATACACCGTTACCATGGATCAGCTGACACACAGCAACTCGACTGTATGCTTGGGCCCCAGAGTCCTAACTCTCAACTCCCAAACCACAAGGTAAATAAAAAGTCAGTCTTTTTTGGTCCGTACTTACAGGAACACAAACAGGTCTGAGGACCCTCAGCCCTAGCGTAGTTCAAGCGTGCATCTGAATACGTGTGTTACCTCCAGCATTCATGGCAAAATTCCTTTAAAGAGAAGCGATGCTGTCATTTAATGTGTATCTTTTTAACATATTAGCCAAGTAAAACGTTATAACCAATGAAGGCAGTAGTATCGTTAAGCTTCCGTAGAGCTGCACCTCCGTCCCAAAGCATGATACAAACTTAGTGCCTGCACACATGACGCTGCCCGCCGCAGAAACGCGGCCACCTCTGTGGCTGAGCACCAGAGACGGTCAACCCTGCCTACTGAAGCTGTAGGGATACTTTCAGAGGGGCAGCACGCCTGGCCTGGCGCACAGGGCTCAGCCTACACAGCAGACCCCATGGAGGATGAGTCGCGGGATCTCTACTGGTGACGACAAGTCGTAGGATCTCTACTGATGACAAGTCGTGGGATGTCTACTGATGACAACTTGGCAAAGCTCTGCTTTCACCTGGCGTTTTTAAGACAGAAGGACAGATTTTTCAGCTGGTGTAAGTCAGGCACCTCAGCAGACCTGTGCGGATCCAGACCAGCGAGCGCCTGGTCCATGGCTGCGATTCGCAGAGTGCCCCCTACCCCTTCCTGCTGGCACCGGTTCAGCACCATCTCAAAGGGAAGGGTGCCACCTACAGCACTGCGAACAGCTCTTCCTCTAGCACCATGGCTTTGCTTGGACGTCTCCCACTGAAGAATTAATCAGGTCCAGCTGCCTGAGATGCAAGCTTGGCGATTCTTCCATGACAGAGGTAGACAACGTCCTCGAACTAGGTGTTTTTTTTCCACTTTAAGACTGCAGAGGTACCGCCTCCCAAATAGATTCCTTGCCTTTATTTCCTTGGTGTCTTACTGTTGCAATGTGAGTATTTCCTCTTCTACTATGCTTGCATGTCAGTACTACCAAAACCGCTGCACCTTCTTAAAAACAAGTAGAAGTTATCTTCGAGTGTCAAATACGTTTCACTTCAGAACTTCTTCAAAGAAGATTTGGTCCCCACCCCTCACACTTACGCCCTTTATTCCTTTTTCTCTCCCTTCCATGGGAAAGATCAATTCAAATAACATTTTCACTCTTGTACAAGTCACAACTTTTGGAGCTCCTGTGTGTGCAACATCTGACCTCTGAAAAGGTATTGGAAGCGAGGTGCCACTTCCTTTTTTTTAATCTTACTGAACCACTATTAATTCATACAGGAGATGCATAACCAACAGGTAGAGTCTGAAAACCAATTCTCGCTCTTACGGAAGCATGCCGGCTCTATCCGTCAATGCTAATCTGAGATAAATATCCCTGTGCAGAATACATGACACACACACACTGTCCAGAAGGAAGACAAAGAAGTTGAATTAGTCTGACAGAACCTACCTGCCATCGTTGGTGAAACGGTCAGTAAATTAATAGGTATCCACAGCCGCTGCAAAAACTAAAAGCATAATCCAGTAAACCAGAATAATGGTTTAGCTAAACATGAGGATTAGGTTCTCCTCTTTTCTTCATGCTCCAGTTTTTATTATGCAAGATTTTTTCTAATTATTACAAATTTGCAATGAAAAGCGAGCTCTGGCCACAGTGTTGAGACTCTACAAAGTCAGACAACAGCAAAAATCAGATTTAATAACTGTTCAATAGCTCTAAAGGAGAGACTGTTTCATTCATAACTGCCTGAGTGTTCTCCCTGCCTGGGGGGGTGACTTTAGGAATGACACCAGTGAACCAAGGGCCACAACAGCATGCTTCACTGAAGCTTGATGTGGTCAGAAAGCACCTTGTCCAGCAAATTCTGGATACCACCAGGTGAAACCCGCTGCTGCTGCACCAGGCAGTGCATCTCCACGTCCAGAGGCATGTGCTTGGGGACAGGCTAGAAAGCAGCCGCAGGGGGATAGCCGCAGACCACCACCACGCAGGATCTTTGCCAGCACTGTGTACAACTAGTCTGGAGGGGTGGGGGGGGGGGCGGAAATCACACTGGAAACAGGCCAGGGAAAGGTCAAAAGTCTACCTTTGCACTAATCCAGCCATCATTTTGGTGCTCTGTGTGTCTGGTGCAGTTAGTCACTGGGAGGAACAGCTACTGGGAAGCTCCTTTGACAGCTTTGTTGTCTTCCACATACCCACTGTCCAAACACTGGGCTTCTACATGGTGATGTATCTTTTGTTCCCCAAGCCTCACCCACATCTACAGTTGCTGCAAGGATCTAACTCCTCAAGCGTGGCACGGGGCAGTGGTGGTGGGAGCAGGACAGCAGGACGCACTGCTTTTGCTGGGATCTCGTGCATGCACAGGATCACTGAAGACTTTACACTGCGGCTTATTGGCAAAAGAGCCAGCTGGAAAGGACCAGATGGAGAAGCAAGTCTGGTGGCCTGACAGCGGAAACCCAGGCAGAAACACGAGGGCAGAAAACCAAATGCTCAATATCAGAACTCTGCTGTTCTGTTCCTCTCACACTGTTCCGAGGCACGCGGGCTGTTAATACTCTTACTCCTGGGGCTAAGAGCCATCAAAGACATTAAACTTACGTGGAAACCACTATGACCTAATGAGTCTTTAGAAGAGCAAAATCCTACCACTGAAAGTGACATGGGTCAGAAAATCTTAGATAAGGCCTCATCTCTCTGGATTTATATATATAATAATTATTTATAGTTATTAAATAACTACAGTTATTAATAAAGACTACTGGAAGCCAAAATGTGATGAGAACAGCAGGCAGGAGGCGGGGGGGGAGAGAAATGTGAATCACACTTAAAAGTGAGGGGAAGCATGAGAGAAACACCAAAAACAGCGACCAGAGAGACCTGTGTACCTATGCATCACGTGCTCCTGCATCTACCATACACCTCCTCCATAAGTACAGGTGTCTTCAGCAGGCAGCTCAAAGCAGTTGAAGCTGCAGGCCAGTGCTGTAGCTGGCAGCGTGCTGAAGAGGAGAGGTATAATACTCGATAGCGGCTTTGCCAAATGAGGTGTTTTCAGACAGACATACCCGATACAGATGTATCTGCACATTTAGTACTTGCATACACTGACTGCTTCTATACTAATGAGCCACCGAGTTCACAAACAGCAAGTCATATGTTTAACTGGACATGTCAGCTAGACATCTCCAGCTTCATTGTCACTGCACCTGTTAATAAGTATCTAACTGCATTTTTTGTTCTGGTATTTATTTATTTATCCTCTCAGGCTTAACTTATTCAGATTTGTTTTCAGACAGATGCAGGATCCTGCACTCATAACAGCACTTGCTGCTAGGCTTTACATCAACCCAAAGACATGCCTAACTTGTGTTGTCTAAGAGCTATTGTTTAAAAAAAGAAAAGAAAAAGAAAAAGAAAGAGTTTAAACTTAGTTAGGATCTTCTTATCCTGCAGGTTCCTGTGTGTTTCAAAATCTCACCTGAGGTCCAAGGGTGGAGCAGGCTTGCCAGTTGGATGCAGTACATAGAATGGAAGATTTACAGCAGCTGGGACTAATCCCACCAATAATTTCCTAGTTTATTTCACAACAAGCATGTGCTTTTCAGTGCTGACCTCCTGCTAAAACCAAGACACTTAGCTACTTCAATGAGAACTGTTATAATACGGCTTCATTTGTAGTGGTCTAGTAGATATGGACTTACAGGAGTGAAATCCCCTTTCGCTACTTCTTTCTCAAATGTGTAAGGATGGTTTTGCTAATAGTAAGAGAAAAAAAGCATATTCATTAAACTATTGTTTTGTAGAACTAGTACTCGTGCACAGTCTGGTGAGCATCCAACCCACGTAACTTTGAATCAGTGTTCAGTCTTTCCTCAGGAATAAACACAAGAAATCAGAGATCTTCACCTTCATGAAAGGCAAGCCACAGCATTCCTTCCCTAGCAATTATTTCCCTATCTCCCTACAGCAGGCATCAGACTAATCCTAGAGAATATACGCAGCAGAGAAAGATTAATAAAAATATTTACTTTTCTAAGATACAACAATGAACAGATTTGCCAGATGAAAGCAGAAACTATGTCATGATCAAAAATTCTCAGCGGTAACCATTCCTGTATGTCAACAGGTAAACTAATATTAGTTGCACAGAAAGCCACAAATCACGATCAACTGCACCTTCTAAAGTGAAGCCTGACTAAAGGGAAACACCTACAACGTGAACCTGGATGCCTTTGCTAATTAGTAATGAGAGGTATTAAATTACAGGCTGCCACAGACACCTCCCCTGAAAAAGCCCAGCTTTTAGGGAAGGTGAAGACTTACGCAACAAACTACTAACTATGGAGAAACCAACAGAACCCTCTCTATCGCTCAGTAATACTCCAAACTCATCTAGAAATATGCGCTGTATTTTTATTTACTTAGCCACAATTTATAAAGCGATGACCGTAGATTTTCATAAATAAATCTGTTTAATTTCTCTTTCCACTCTGGCTTAATGAACAGTTAGACACTATTGATGTCGGAGCCATTACCACCTTCTTCTCCTTCCCTTCTCATAACAGATTGCCCTTTTAGTGAGCTTTCATATTTCTCATTAACATTTATTATATTAAACCCTAAACCCACCTACAGGTGTGAGACTACTGAATCTAATCTCTGCCTGGAATGCATCTGTACAGTTTGTTCCAGGCCCTTGCTGGATCAGGTCCTCAGACCAGATTATCTGGGAGTTACTGTGCCTACCAGTATCTAGGGAAAATGTTATGTTTAACTGAAGTTTCAAACTGCAGGAAAAGTGTTTTCTAGCAAATATTGCAATAATTTCTCACCAAGGGGGGGGNACAATGAACAGATTTGCCAGATGAAAGCAGAAACTATGTCATGATCAAAAATTCTCAGCGGTAACCATTCCTGTATGTCAACAGGTAAACTAATATTAGTTGCACAGAAAGCCACAAATCACGATCAACTGCACCTTCTAAAGTGAAGCCTGACTAAAGGGAAACACCTACAACGTGAACCTGGATGCCTTTGCTAATTAGTAATGAGAGGTATTAAATTACAGGCTGCCACAGACACCTCCCCTGAAAAAGCCCAGCTTTTAGGGAAGGTGAAGACTTACGCAACAAACTACTAACTATGGAGAAACCAACAGAACCCTCTCTATCGCTCAGTAATACTCCAAACTCATCTAGAAATATGCGCTGTATTTTTATTTACTTAGCCACAATTTATAAAGCGATGACCGTAGATTTTCATAAATAAATCTGTTTAATTTCTCTTTCCACTCTGGCTTAATGAACAGTTAGACACTATTGATGTCGGAGCCATTACCACCTTCTTCTCCTTCCCTTCTCATAACAGATTGCCCTTTTAGTGAGCTTTCATATTTCTCATTAACATTTATTATATTAAACCCTAAACCCACCTACAGGTGTGAGACTACTGAATCTAATCTCTGCCTGGAATGCATCTGTACAGTTTGTTCCAGGCCCTTGCTGGATCAGGTCCTCAGACCAGATTATCTGGGAGTTACTGTGCCTACCAGTATCTAGGGAAAATGTTATGTTTAACTGAAGTTTCAAACTGCAGGAAAAGTGTTTTCTAGCAAATATTGCAATAATTTCTCACCCAGGGGGGGGGGGGTGGAATGGGGGCTTTTTTCCAGTACAGAACTGTTTCTCAGTTACAGCAATTAAGGAAAAATAATTAAGATTAGAGTATAGATTATTCACTCCAGCATAACCGAGGAGCAAAAGGGGGGTGAAATCTGGTCCGAATTTCGTAGAAAGGCAAGATCTTTGAACCAATTGCGAACACCAGTTGGATTTGGGCCGAGCATTGCAGATATCATTAAATACAGAAATAAACTCTACAGGTATTTATTTATTAACAACTGTGATGCATGGCAGACCATTTCTACTCTTGTGCTACTCCATTACGTATCCATTTTTATTCCTACCAATGACGACTCATTTTTCAAGACTTCATTATATACAGAAGTTTTGTGCCACGTGGGTCTGCAAAGAAATGGCCTAGATGTATCCGTCTACATTCTAACACAAATGTAACTGGGAAAAGGCGACCAAGCCACATAAAAGTTTCTACATTAATCTGTTGCATGTCACCAGTTTCCCATTTTTCCCACAGTCCAATTTTAGAAATTCTATTTTTAGTCTATCAGAATTTGGTCTTTTTCCATGGTCAGAAAGGAAAGGTTGGTCACAGCTGAGATTTGCTACTGTTTCCCTAATCACAGAATCTGGGGGAAAAAAAATGTGTGCAAATATGTTTTATTACTCTGCACTCAATATCTAACTCCAAAGAGCAAAAGATAAAAGAGTTCTCTCTTACATACGTACCTACAAATTACAAATGATCATTATACTCTAGTAATCTCCAGCTAAGCACTTTCCAATATGGTCTACCAGGTTACAGTTAGCAAACTATGCTTAAATTATTCCCAAGATACAAAAGTTGTCTTTTTCTACAGAAAGTAGCATTTATGCATTTGCTAGAAGATCTCTATGGACTGCTGAATGGGCAACAGCATCAATTATATTTTCGTTAGGTAAACGTAGACTTACATTAGCATTTTTGGCAAAACTGTGCGTCATGCTATATATTATTACATAATCTTTAAACTAACTGTTCATTTCAGTCACTTCTAATAAACACAACCTCAAATTTTGTTTCTTGTCTCTGTGCATCTCCGTGCACTGCGATGAAACAAACTTATTAATCAAAGCCACAGTGAACCATGCTTCTTATTCACTCTGATCGACGTTGCATCCCAGGTGTGCAAGGTACTTCCCAGACATTGTCACAGACTCCTTGTTCCAGGAATTACTGGGAAAGGTTAAAACTTCATAACTTCCCCTTTGTTTTATACTGCAGCAAGATCTGTACAATCAGAAAAGTAAAGCACCTGCCAAACAATTTCTTTCTTTTGATCCCCACATATACCCGTTTCCTCAAGGAATTTTATTATCAAGCACCTTCATATTTCCCACCCATGTCCTTCTAAGGATAAAGAGCTATCAGAATCCAGTCTCCGGCAAATCCAACACAGACTTAAAACTCACTGGTGATGGAAACATGTCTCAATCTGTACTGATTTTATTGTCACCTATACAACTACATAATAATGAGGAGGAGACTAGGTAAAAAGATGCATTCCAGCAAGACAGGCTAACAGATACTGAACGGCAGCTGAACAACGTAATTCGGAAACTTGAGCTCACCTCTATGAGTACTTTAAACTTTCATGATTACATTTGATTTCCCCCGCCTTTAAGAACATGACAACTAGCCATTTAACAGTCTAGGCACTGAAACGAAGACTCTGGAGATGATATCAGCATTTCATAACCCTCAAGCCCATCTGTTAATTAACTCTAAACTAAACATTGTGGAATGAAATCTGGGGCATTACTCTTGAATTTAAACACAAATATTTCTTTTGTCACAATGTCTGCACGCTAGTTATTCAACCCGGGGGGGGGGGGGGGGGGNGAAGTGATTTTTCTGAATCCTCCAGCAAAGCAACTTTGCATTTCTAACACCTACTAAATAGTAGGCCACCAGTTTACAATTCAATTTCTACAAAATCAACTTCTGTGTTTCACTTAAACATTTTGTCTTTCTTCATTGTTTTTGACACTTAAAATGACAAATTATTCTGAAATTGCAGTCGGCAAGTAAGAAAAATTCCCCTTACGATATCTCATAAAACACAGTTAACTTCGGTAAATAAAAGTGATCAGTTTCCCCTGGTTAGCAGAACAGTGCATTCATTTGGTCTGTTTGCTCTGAAGACCACAACGCACACCTTCAACACCTGGCAGCTGAGCATGGACAAAGCCCATCTGATCTGGAGGGGAAAAAGCACCATTTGCTCCTACGATTTCGAGCTAAAGAAGAAGGGGCAGGGAGGGCCAGAGCTTGATGTCCTTAGTTAAGGAAAAAAAAAAAAGTCTCATCAAGGTGTCACTGAATTGTAGCCCAGTAAAAATGAAAAGAACAGAACTGGAAACGGTAACAACTTAAAAGAAATTACCTGTATATAAACAAGTTTCATTACGATACAAAATATTTACTGGTCATGAACGTCTGTGGAAATTACACATTTGTGCTGCATTATCACCTAAATTATACTGTTAAACTACTCAACCCCTTCCTTACTCTGATAGAAGATTCATGTTAAAAAAAAACACAAAGGAAGATGTTTGAACTGATGAGCACAGCAAAGGAAGTGCAGATAGATATCAGACAAACTGTGTAAACGACTTAAAATAGGAATAAGTGTAGTGCTAAGTGGTAGAGGGTCTAAAGCCCCAGCCTGTTCCCACTTATATCAGCCATTCTGCCTTCAAACTAAATCAAAGTGATTTAAATTGCTGTTTTTAATCAGGATTTAAATGATCAGGCAGGAAACTCTGATCCAAATAAATCAGTTTTGGGGCATTTTTGTTTTTGTAATTGTTTTTCTAGGGAAGGGTCAGTTCTTACTGGTTGGTAACTATCAAAACATGTTACTTGGCAACTCCATATGTCCTTTGCATTAAATCTGATACTTTTTCTTGATGCGTGGAAGAACTATACTGTTGTACGAAGGCTATATTTCTTGCAAGACGATTTCTTTCTCTTTTAAACTTTGTTTGTGATCCCTGCAAAGCCACATTTAGATGCAAAGTGAAATTCTGATAAAGCACAGCAAAAAACTATTTTTTTAATTAATTTTTACAAATACCTTCAGTGTACCTGTTATCCAAGAATAAAAGTTTCTCAAACTGGGTTTTCTCTGTATTTAAAAAGATTTTAAAATTAGCAGATACCTTGTCTTTTGCCCTGTGGGAAGCAGAAATCTCCCCCTGCTCTCCCAACAATCAGCTTTCAGCCTTAAATGAACTAATTGAACTGAGTAAACTGATGAAGACACCAGGTCAGTATCAGCACAGAAGGCTCCTGTTGTCTTGGTTAGAATTTTCGGACTCCCTTGTTCCAGATTATTTCCTAAATGTCAGCCTTTGCTGGTTCAATTTCCTTTAAAACTTCAGTATAAATATGGCGCTCGGTTGCTTTTTTATGGTTGGATTATTTTAGCAGGTGACAGTAAGTTTAGGCATAAGCTATCCTATTTTCACATTAAATTGTGTTTAAAAAATTAATTTTAAGTTTACTAATTGAGCTCACAAATCTGAATTATTGAGAACTGGGTAAAAATAAATGTTTCAGGTTAGTGATTTTTATCCACCCTCATTTGCGGGGGGTGTGTTTAAAAAAAAAAAAAAAAAAAAAATCACATGCCAAACAAGGACCTGAGCAGAGAAATGGAAGTGAACCCCTATGACAAACAACTCATGAAAGAATAACTGCAGCTGACGTATCAAACAAAACCCCCTCATCCATCAGTTTATTCTGGTCAGTTTTGAATTACCTTTTTGAAACAGACTGCAAGTAACCAGAGGGGCAACAGCGTAGCCTCAAAAACTGGGGGAGGAAGAATGCTTTATGAGGAAAAGGAGCATTAGGATAAGATATTCTAAATCTCAAGATCTTGTTTCAAAATTTCTTTTCTTATTAGTCTAATTCCTTCCGAGTAGGTGGGTTATACGAAAATCCAGACAGAAAGTGCACGCGAGGGGTAGTGATGCTGCTATTAGTGTTTCTTCACTATGACAGGGACTACGCTACTGGAAATGTGAAAGACAACTCTGTAGTGATCAACAGATGTGGCTTGATTTTAGTCTCCCTGTGTCCTTCTTCAGCTTGCAAGGAACAGGACCACTCATGTCTGCAGAAAAAGAGGCGGCAGATTTTTCCTTTATCTAGTCTAATCTATTTTACTAAGTGCAGTAGCAGTTCTTCAGAAAAAGGCACTGAGTAATTGCTGCTACCACCAGCATAATCCACCTTGTGTTTCTTTCTTCTGTCTTAGCAAATTCTTCTCTCGCTGCCTCTGTCTGTCTACTTTCCGGGGCAGGAGCTGAGTAAAGAGGGCATAGCACGGGGTGGGCAGTAACACACGCACATAAAAGTGATCAAAGGCTGAAGTACACAGTGAATCTGCAAGCCTCCCTCACATATCACATTGGGCTCGATGATCTTAAAGGTCTTTTCCAACCAAATGATTCTATGATTCTATATCGGTCCACGTCAGAATAGAAAAAACAAACGCAGAAATACTATGTTAAGTTTGTTTTAGAGCTGTTGTCAAATCTTCCTCTCACTGCACAAAGTCAGCGAGACTGTGCAAAGTGCGTTGAAAGAAACCCCTACAGAAAATTACTAAATGAAAAAAGAAAATAAAATCAGAATATGCCAGGTGGAATATGAAAGGGACACATGTTTCATACAGTACCTTTCTTAAAGCATTTGCTCCCCTACCACAAAACAGTTCACTGAACAGTTGAATTTTAGCCCCAGAAGGAAATACGAGTACTTTGGCCATTACTTTGATTTAATAAATTACATTTTAACACCTGGAGCAGATCTCAGTTGGATGGCCACCAACAGCATGTATCACTTTACGAAATAATAATTAAAAAAAAGGAGACATTTCGAACATTAACCCCCAGTTAAAAAAGGTACGTGTTACCAACCACCTCCGAAAGGCTCTACAGAAACACAAAAAAGGCAAGGCAATTCGAATTAAAGTCATCACACCCTTAGCGTGAAGGTACAGCCAGAAGCAGCTCACGGCTGAGCGGAGCATCGCTCCAGCACACCTCGCGTGGGACAGACCGGCCGCCCTCCCACGCACTGCGCCGGGTGGCAGCGACCAAGCACGAAGGGAAGAAGTCCAGGCTAAAGCCAAACAGATCTGCCCAGTGGCCATCAGAACGGGCGCTTACGTGACTCTGCACACCCCGGCAGCTTCACGGGACTCCCCGCAAGCTGGAAGGCGGCCAGAACGACCTCTCGGCTATTCTCCGTTTTCCTTCAGCTTTCGGAGAAGTTTGTACTCTTTCTCTTGTCTGACTCAATTTCCAGCAGTGGGTAAAGATCAAATAAATATCCAAGCTAAAGAACAAAGAGAAGTAATACAAAACCTTCCTTCAAACTAAAATTACTTTCTTTTAGGTAAAGCCCATCCCTTGCTTGCCGGCTGCTGACCAGCACATCAAGCAATGAACAACGAGGAGAGCGCACATCTCCTGCCTCCCCACGGCCCTGCCACAGCCTGCACAGCCGGCTATTTTTACATCCAGGATGGCGTGTGAGCTCAGGGCTTACTTACCAAGGTTTTCCCCTGCACACAGTAGCAATGCCAAGGGTTTTTTTATTTTTTTAATTGTGGGCAAGGGCTCCAGATATTATACAGCTGTAAATCTCTCGCAAAGCATAAGATGTTAAGTAACTTATTTGCTTCCCTTAACTTGTATTTTAAGAACAGGCTTAATTTCAGTATTTATAATTGTTTTGGTTAATTCTTTCAAGTACCTAACGTACTTGCTCATACAAATGTATTGAACTAGTACGTGCTTTTAATGTTAAATATGGAAGGAAACAGCTTTTTGATGCTCTTATTTGTCCTCCAGAAAAAACCAAAACCCTGAAATCATACAAGTGAGCGGGTCAACCTAGAGCTCAGCACATGCTGATCGGGGACCAGTGGGATTCTGCCTCTCCACATGATCCTTCTCCAGCTTGACCAGCAAACTGGAGTGCTCAGGTGGATCCGACAGGATGACAGGGAACAACGAGCCAACAGTACAGCCTTCTCATTCTTTACCTCGTGCCGCTGGTAGTATGAAGGGGCAGATTAATGCCCTTTTCCCAGTGCTTGCTCATTTGCTAGGCTAACACAGACAGGTGTCACTGCTCAAAAAATGCAGAGCTGGCAGCACCTTGCGAAAAGGCGGTCAAATGAAAAAGCTTACTACTTTTGCCCATCAGGGTCTCCACGCCATGACAGGCTGTGCGGAATTAGCCCTTCCAATTCAGCAGCTATTTGCTACAAAAATTCAAGACTTTTTTTTTTTTTTGGTTGTCCTGAAGACAACCTGCAGACTTCATTACTGTGTGGGTCAGAATATATTTCTCCTAACATCACACCAAATGAAAATAGCTTCATATTCCACCACTGGGAGATTGCCACTTCTCCGTTCCCACACGTTCCGCTCAATGAGACGACTAGATTACAGTCCGGTTGTCACGAAAGCAATGGCCTACCACACAGAAGTTCCAGCCAGAAAGAATAAAACCAACACTAAACAATTTTTTAAATATAGCCTAGTTCTGAAACTTCATCTCCCGTACGTGACTGAGCCATTATTGAGATAAATCCATATGCCAGTAATAGCGGGTACTGAATTGAAGCAGCCAGTAAAACCCTGTTGCAGAAACAGAGATAGTTGTGTTGTGGGTATTTTCCCCCCACACACTTCCTTTGGAGGAATTAAACTAACTTAGCAGCGCCAGGATGAAAGGCCTCTGCAGAAAAATGATTTTGGAGGAAATGAAGACTTTTTCCAATCCCATAATTTTCTTGAAGTGTCAGAGCCCTCCAATTCTTCAAACTTCCACCTTACAAACGGAAATTAAAAGTATGGTCCCAGTTGTCAAAACACACATTTACCATAAATAAATCCATTAGTCACTGCAGGGTTCTCTCTATATGAATTATACCATCTTATGAGCAATTGCAGCGCGAGGCTACTGAGCTGTAAAGACTGGCTGTATGTCTCTTCCCCGATACTTAAAAAACTAATGCAACATCCTCTGCTACAAAGAGTGATAGCCTTAGAGCAACGTGACATATTTATTATTATAAAGCGCTTGTGAAAGTATGTTTTCTTAATAAAAACTGAGCCATCAGCGGACATCAGCTATGCTGAATGAAACCAATCATACGGTGACTGCACATAAATATAAGCACGTATATGAAATGTATGTACAGGTTTACTGTGAGGAATTAGAAAGACAGTATTTATGTGCTTTTACGTCAGTTATACCACCCAGACAAATAATATTCACACACAAACACTGGGGATTCTGAAGATTTGGGTCTCTTCCCCTTGAAGGACAGACGCCGGCCCCTGCCACTGGAAGTAAAAGCGGCGGTCTGGTTTGCACTCCTAAATCCTTTATCCTCCTCCTTTCAGCCGGAGCCCAGCCCACACACCTCAGCAGTCATTCGAATCTAATCTCTGCTACACTTGCAGTAATACCTTGCTTTTGACATGTGGCTTTTAACGTCTGTATTGGTTTTTAATAGCTTACAATTTGTGGATCTTTAGCTTTCAGGGAGGGAGCGAGGGTTTCCCAGCAGAGATGGAGATAACTTTCAGAGATTTCCCATATACAAATTGCTTTTCTTAACTGCCATTCGCAGAGCATTGCACGATCCCACAAGCGTGTGGACTACAGGTGAGAAATGACGGCTCTGGATTTCTAAATTTTAGAGTTTAGAAATAAAAACTATACATGAGGAGTATTGGAAAACAGAGCCAGGAAGTGCTGACATCTGACAGGAAAAAAAGTTATGAATAAAATAGTCTTTAGAAATGGCTCAAATATAAGCAATTAACCTGTATTTTTATTTCTCTGCAGTTTGCCAAAACTCAGTTTATTACAAGAATTAGCATAGTTCTTTATGTGAGTATTGGGTTCTGCCTACCAGTAGTAACTTTCCAAGATATCCCCCCCCAATTTGTTCTAAATATTACCACAAAACTTCCACTTCTGTCCCCACAGATATCTTTTACTTTGTTTCTTTTCTTACATGTTCTGTGTCTCAAAAATGAGCTAAATGAAGTTAAATGACTCCTTTAACACCTCATTATACAATCTCTTCACAACATAACAAAGAATAAGAGATTGATTTGTATTCATATTTACAGAACAACCAAAGGAACAGAAGCAATACATGAAAACACAGCTGTCAATAATAAGAGACAAAAATAAGCACACTATTACTTACATATTACCAAAATACATGAGACCTTCCGTTCAGTTCCATAGTCCCGGAGAAAGAAAAGGGTCTCTCTCACGGTCTGGTGCACCCTACATCCTAGGTGTGAAACTCGATGGATTTTCCCTTGCTCTTGCAACGCTAAGTGTCCATATCATTCTTTGTCTGTACCTCAAGGCCAAACTCAAACTTCTTGTGATGAAGGCAAGTCAAATTACCTAAACTGAGTACAGACACTTCTTGGACAGGTAAAACATTGTGCTGAAAATACATAGTCAGCTACATATATCCTTCTGCCACCCCCCTCAGGTGAAAGAGGGCAGCTCTGTGACATAAGGTCCCTTACTGAGATTTCAGTATTATGAACGTTTATCAATTGAGGAATGTCGCCATCTCAGTATTATGACTGAAACATGAAATACCGCAGATAAAACTTAGTTTTGTCAACTACCCACACAACTTAGTCTGCCAAAGGCATACTTTTGGATCATACAAATCCTATTACAAAGCACTCTGAAGAGTTTTTAAGACATTCTTATGGAAAAACTCAGTTCTTTTGCCTGAGACAGTACTGGCCCAAGCTGTGCAGGTCCAAGCAGGTCTGAAGAAACATGGCATTAATTTTCAAGCTCACCTGTTTGACAGTTTGCAACCCAACAACCACTCCAACGATCCAAAGTGCTAACCGCCGCTTCACACACTGTGGCACGGACAGGATGGCTCAGCCGACAAGGGGACACGATTGTAACTATGGCTCGTTGCTTTATCAAGCCTGTAAATCTTTCTGAAAATCCTGGCTGTTTGGTGGTGTAGTTTGACCTCGGGGACAGAAGCTCATTCCCTCCCTTCCAAAAATATGAGACACTACCACCCAAGGGGAAGGAAATCTCTCATAGCTGCTCAGTAGCACAAGGCCTGCGGTGTTACCTCAGCGTTTCTCTCTATATTCATCAGAAAACAGGAATACAGCCAGACGCTAAGCCACTGTACCTAAAATACTTTCCACTTGTTCGAGAAATATGCATTGTCTTCTACCTGCCATAGCAATCAAGTTTGTAAACTGGTTTATATTACCAGTCAACGTATACGGGGGGGAAGTATAAAAATGTAGCTTGTTTTAGCAAAACAAATCTAATCCATAAGGAAAAAAAAAACCCACACACCACTTACTTATCCAACTTTAGAAAAGTGTAAATCGGATTTGGACATAAAGGACTTAAACTACACACATCTGTCTGTTACTAATGTGTAAGAGGTCACTTGGGCAATGCTTTTCATGTGAACTGCTGCAGTCTGTCGGTGACTTCCACAGAATATGCAACAGGTAACTAAGAAAAGCAAGCCTGCTGTCTGCAGGCTTACATTTGCCGAACGACTGTCATATAAATTCATTATCCGTGCCACTGGAAAGTGTTTAGAATTCCTCAAATGTGAACAAAACCAAAAAAAGTCACCACCTAATTTAACAACAGTGCAGAAAATCAGATAGCGCAACACGCTGTAATGCTTTGATGGACGTAAGATCTGGAAAAGCGAGAATACCCAACTCCAAAACAACCGATTTGCCCGATATTTGCAGCCAACTATGAGTATGGCCCTGCTAAAAGCCCCAGCATCAAGCTCTGGCTACTCAAGCTAGCAAAAGCTGAGTTCGTTACAAGCACCTGTATTCTCATTGACTAGCTGTGGCCAGCGCTTGGTGAAGCCCAAGTACACAGGCGGAAGCAAAGTTCTCTCCAGCCTGGTTCAACAAGTCCAATGCCCTCTTACGTATTTCTGTCCCCCTATTACAGCCGATGTCTGCTTTGCTGCACTCTGCCTACCCCAGCCTGGGTTCTGTCCGTCTCCTGACCCACTTTCCTCCTGTCCTCCCACTCACTTCCCCAGGTCTCTGCAGTTCTGATGCAGTGCCTTCTTGTTTCTCCTTCCAAACTGGAAGGAGCCGACAGTGCAGAGAAGGCAAACTTTCTTATCTACCGCTCCTAGGATGAATGGGATAGTGGTCCTTGAAAGCTGGGAGGAGGCACTGGGGGAAAGACCTACCAAGCTCCTGCTAGTGTCGGCGGGAACATACTCTGACGCGCTCTGGGCCTGCACGGGCACCTTCCCATCGGTCTGTCAGGGCTACAAGGAGGAGGCAGACTAAATCTTCAGCCCATCTTAGCAAGGAAATACCAAGCACATCGAAAGTATATATTCCCCCCCCCACCCCGGTAATAAAGGAGCTCATCTCCCTCTCCTCTCTACCCCACTGCTGCTAGAGGGACCACAAATGGCAGACTACCGTGTGTAATTCAGATGTGCTACAGTTTCTCATTCTTGAGAAGAACATTCTAAAAGAGCAGGGAAAACGAGTGTGTTTTCCTCTAAGCTCAGATTAAACAAGTAAAATACTTCAGGCAAATTTCTCCCCAGCTTTCCAACTAAGAAAAACCAGCTTTGAAAATACAAGCAACTGAAAACAGGAGTTTGTTTTTTGGGTTTTTTTTTGTTTTTTTGTTTGGTTTTTTTTAAACAACAACAAAAAAAGTACTACATGGCCTTTGGAAGGCAGCTTTATCACGATCTACATGTGAGTGCAACTGCTGCAAACACCCAACCACTGAGGGCGGTATCCAGATAGTTAGTTACAAACTCTGTGATAAACTGCAATAATATATACATTTGACTTTCTCATCTGCACTCGGGCTACTAACCTATCTCCACTAGGACAACTGTAGAGACAACTATACTTGGCGTTCTACCTTTTCAAGCAGAACCAGGCAAAACCAACCAACCAACAAAAACCCCAACAAGAACAACAAAACCCCCCCCACCCCACAAACCCCCTAACCAATTAAACCAAAGGCAAAAGCAAGAAGAAGATCCTACCCAAAGTGAATTCTTGCAAAAATTCTGTCAATGTGCGTTATAAAATTAATAGTATATGGATCTTGTTGAGTAAAAAAAAAAAAAATATTATATTTGATATCACACTGATAGAAGTTTCATAAAACTCCCTTCACAACAGGAATGACATTTGATTCTCAACTTAAATATTGAATCTTAAAACATGTAAGAACTGTATATTTGTAAAAAAAAAAAAAAAAGGCAAGCATCTCTGAATAATATGAAATATTTTATATGAGTTTGTTTATGCTATGTTCCTCTACAGAGCCCTGTGTATATGACTTAATCATTGTTTTTCACTTACTGGCCTCGGTTATCTTCCTACATTTACAAATGTCTAAGTTTGTAGATGAAGAGCTCAGAAAAGCTTCTCTTACCTTAAAAAAAAAAAAAAAATGACACATTCTAAAAATGGGAAAAAAAATAGGAGATGAAGTACTTTGGTTAAAATTTGTGACATATTCTACTGTTATTTGAGACAACCAGCACAATTCACTCCTGCCATTACCTTTATAGGCAAGCTAGCCAGTCCAAATCTGTTCCGATAAACTCTTTACGTGACTTGACGACATATGTTCACCACGTGTTCACTATCCACAACAGGCAAGTCACAGATTTGGGAAGTAAATAATTTTGAAACCAGAAACAATGTCTTCTCAAGTAACCACCAGTGAAACTTGACATATGGAACACACTGCATTAGAAATACCAATATTGCTAATACTGTTGTTTACCTGTTGTGCTAACAGGTTGGATTCTAACAAGCGAGCTAATTCCGAAATGAAGCATTTGAGAAAGGAAGAAAAACAAACAAACAAACAAAAAACCCCAAACAAACAAAAATATTCCCACTGAACATCCCATCACTAACTTATTTAAAAATTAATTGTCACCTACGCTAATCAGCATTCCAAGTACAATTTCATGAAAAATCCATTCAGAGAATTATAATTTACATCATCTTTACTAATTCTCATATTACAAAGCAAAGTTGGCAGAAGTTCCTCCATCTGTGATTTTTGTCCTGGACTATTTGAATAAAAATTATTATCATATTGCCCAGAGTTGGATTCAGATAGAAGGAAAATAAAACTACGTGCAAGTGTCTTTACCTTGGACACAGCAGCTCACTTGAGCATTACTTCGAGTCCCATATGTAAGTCAAGGTATCACATTCCATGAATGGTGATACCTTTTACGTGGGCCTTCCATAATTATTTTACCTAGTTTATTATTCTACATGGAATTAAAATGAGCATAAACACACCTGAGTAGCCTGAAAAAAAAAATGCTATTACCATACTGTAAAGATCAAGCAAAATCATATTTTTCCTTGTTTTAATCAGAGAGACATAAACAAAGTTTATCAATTTTCAGAAGGAAATTAGGAAACAAAAGAAATACGAACACAAGCACTTTTTTTCCCCCTCACAGGAAGGACAGTGGTCACCTACCTGACACAAGTCCACACTGTGGCCAGCACGATGTCTTCTTTGGACTAGATTGGGGTGAAGAGATATTCTTCTCAGCCTTCTTTACATTTTGGATCATCACCTCACCCTTACAAGTAACCACATCAGTATTCCCAAAGACGCTTCCCATAATGCTGTGTCTGGTGTTCCATAAACCGCTCAAGTATTTCACCTCCAAATTAACAGCAGCAATGCACCACAACTACCAGGCTTTCAATGGGGAGCTGAGCAGAGAACTGGCAGAGGACAAGGGCACAGTCACAGGGGACAGGCAGAGCTCATTTCACAGTTTTGCTGACGTGGTACCTTCTGCCTCCCCCTTCCTCTACTCCCTCTTCCTCAGTACCACGCTGTGCAGTTTCACCTTCCACCAAAGAATAAACACCATTTTTCTCCTAGACAGGTAATTTCCCCCCAGCTTCCTACCACCGACAGGCTCACCAGGCCAGCGCAGGTATAGGACTGCAGCTCAGAGGGAGGAGGAGGAGACCACCCCATTTAATGGCAGCAAACTGTTAACTTGCTTCAGCTGCCTCATCTAACTAACCCTAAAGCAGTAACATATGACGAGACCATAAAGAGGTGAACTAGCTAGGTTTTCCAGAGACTGGGATGCTGTCAGTACCTGCATAATATCACTCTCTACAACTACCTGAGAGGAGGTTGTAGCGAGGTGGGTGTTGGTCTCTTCTCCCAAGTAATAAGCAATAGGACGAGAGGCAATGGCCTCAAATTGCATCAGGGGAGGTTTAGATTGGATATTAGGAAAAATTTCTTTACTGAAAGAGTGGTCAAGCATTGGAACAGGCTGCCCAGAGAGGTGGTGGAGTCACCATCCCTGGAGGCGTTCAAAAAACGTGTAGACATGGCACTTCGCGATATGGTACAGTAGGCATGGTGGTGTTGGGTTGATGGTTGGACTAGGTGATCTTAGAGGTCTTTTCCAACCTTAATGATTCTGTGATTCTACAATAAAGTTCTTGTAGCGTGTGCAGTGTGCCATGAGAACGCAGATATTTCATTTGGATAAACTACTTAAAAGACACGTAAAAATAATGTGTTCTTACCACTGGCTTTAAGTAGCATGAAATTTGACAGTAAAAAGAGAGTAAGTTTGCCATTCCTGCGGAATCACTTTTTCAAGATACTTGGTATTTTGACACAAAATGAAAACCACAAAGTATCGTGTTTCTTGTATTCAAATATCCATAGCAACTATAAAGAAAGATGGTCTATGCCAACTTCCCAGAACCCTTCTCTGGCTGTAACTAGACTGCCATATGCTTTATCACAGTAATAGGTGAGGGAGAGGTGAAGCTTTTAACGCCACTAGTCAAAATCAATTTTGGTTTTGCTATTCTACATTCACAAAACTCCATTATCCCTACCCACTGCTGGCATTTCCCACAACAAAAACGTTAGCGAGAAGGGCAGTAAACCCTAGTGTGGATGTAAAGTTTTTTGGTTTGTTTTGTTGTAAATTAAATGACGGAGAGAAAATAAATGGATTTTTTGTTGGTTTGCATGATGTAGAATACATATTAAAATGTGTTAGAAAAAATAAGCCCCAGTCAACTCCCCTGGCGTGAAAAAATATAAAGCCAAATTCTCTCAGGTGAATTTTCAAAACTCCAGCAATCCAGCCTTAAATAATCTTTCAGCCTACAAACTAGTTAGCACAAATTATTTGTCATCCAATTAGGAAAAAAGAGAGCACTGCAACCTCAGCATGGTATCTCCACTTTTACTGGAATGCAACGACTGCAAGCTCAGCCCAGATACGTGTTGTAGTAGAAGGACCTACAGATTATTTTGAACCATTACTTCATATCCAGCCATGGATTACATGCCAGAACGCTTCAGACAATTTGGAGCTCAAACAATGTGGCCACCATTCAGTTACAGAAGTCCACAGTCTTCTGTATGAGTCCACTAAAGTCTTCAGAAGCTACATTACCTGCTTCAATGACAACTAAAAATATGTATAATGAATAGAGATACTGCTTGCCAAAAAGGTCATTAAAAAAATCGGTTATTTCGTGTCAGTAGCAGCTTTCCCTATGCTGCCTCAGTTATGCACTGGAATGCAATCCAGAGGAATCAGAACAACAGCCACCAGCTTCAGAGGCAAAAATGAACAGCAGCAAAAATCACAGCAAAATGTAACTGTAACAATCTTTTTAGCAGTTGAAAGACAATCACTGCCAGCTAAGGCAGTCGTATTTTAAAGTCATTTTCTCAAATACTAGAGAGTCTATAACCACAATATTCTGCATAAACAGAAGTGGTAGGAAATGCTCCGATTACTCTTTTGGCTAAGTGCTGGTCTATCCTCCTTAATGTAAGGAAACATCTTAAATGATTAAAAAACTCCGATACTTTCCAGAACTCTTCCAGCATCTCATCTGCCATAACCACCTCCCTTCCTCCTTTAGATTAAACACAATGAAGAAGTGCCAAAACATCACAGTGGATTAGATATGAGCTAAAGGAAAGAGAAAGAGGCTGAAAATATAGAAAACGGCTGCATATCAGTGGTTCTTAAACTTATCGGGCTAGTACATCCCCTTTCACCATTAAAACTGATCACTGATCGTAAATCCTTTCGCTTTGTCTTGCGGTGCAGTTTAAAAACCAGTGTATATGTACATGTACATATGTACATAGGCATATTGGCTTCTTGTTGTGATAACACCCAGGGCCAGAGTAAGGTTAAGGACCAATTCTTTGCTCTTTACCTAGGTACACAATATCCAAGGACTTTCTGAACAGGCCTGAGATTTTCACACGCAGCATAAAGACGATGCAGAAAAGCTACACCTTCACCGCAGCGCTTAACGGCAGTGCGTCTGACTGTAAAGACCGGAGGCAAATGAGGTTGAATTGTTTTATGAAACCTGAAATGCTCCTGCGTGGTACGTAGCTAAAGCAACATAGGGAGGAGAGTGAAGTGTGAAGAAGGGCGGAGGGGAAGAGGCACAGCCCAACAGCCCTGCTTTCCATCAGTTAAAATGCAACTCCACCAAGCTTCAGCTGCTGAGAACCTTATAGAACACTATAGAGCCCTATATAAAAACCCTCCAGAAAGTGGCCTTGATAAAAAAAAACAAATATGGGAAAGAAAATCCTTGAGCTGTTGGTCTTTCTGTTTATTAGCTTAGTTATTCCGAAAGTCATACATTCAAACCTCTTTTCTACTCCACGTACACTGTGGTTGTTGCAGAACTGACAGCAAGCAGACAGCAATAGATCATCTGTGCTACCACCAGCACTGCAGCATTAGCCTTAGCAGTTACACAAACAGAGAAAATACAAGGTTCCTATAGGCGGATACACTTCTCTCAGGTCAACTAAACATTAAAATATTCTTATCTCCTTGCCAATTTTAACTGTATGCGGTGGCAAGCAAAATCAATACAAAAGAGGGAAGTCTTGAAAGAAGGCAGCTCAACCCCTTCCTGTAAGCACAAAATTTCAGCAGCTGCTACCTTATTAATTACTGCAAGTTTAAAAAGACATTTTCTCTTAACCCCTATGAAACTGGGTTTCAAGTATTCAAAAAGCAAATGGGAGCAGTCTATGATGACTTTTGAGCAACAAACGTTGTGAAACTGAAGTGTGTGAGGGGGAAGCAAAAGAGTAAAAGTTATATGATTTTGTGATTCACCATCTTAGACAAACTAGGAAAAGAAATACTTCGAGTTGCCAAGACTCCCAAATTCCCACTGAATGTACAAGTACATTGTTTATCCGAACCGCCTGCGAGAGCCCAGACTGGAAAACCGATGACAGGTTCGTAACTTCAGCCTGAGATCGCACCTCACATTTCAGTTCACAAAACAATACACGTGAAGGATTCCAGTCAGCAGTTCCTGGCTGTCAGACCTGTCCTTAAACCTCTGCTAATCCACACACATCTCTCACATGAATTATACATATTGGAGTAATATGCAACCAAATGCCACATACGTGCAAGCATTTAAGTAAAAACGAACTCTGACTCCTTTGCTGCTTACAGCCTTCCCTGTTTCAGCGTCTGGATTCAGGAACAGAACCATGCACACTGACACCAGGTGTTACTTAGCTCAGGTGAGATGTATGGTACCAGGTGAGCATGTTTTAACTAATAGGTCCCAGATGTTTCTCCTGGGATAAGGGTGACCTTTCACAAGAGGGTTAAGGTGTTGTAAGACCATGCTGCCCATGGGAGGGACAGTCAAACAAATCATGGATCCGATCCAGCTGAAAACTAACGCAGAAGCAAAGGAAGAAATGTGTCTGTCCTCCCTCCCTGCCTGCTCGGTGAAACAGCTGACGGTGGAGGTACCTGAGCAAGGGCTAGCATGAGCAAAGGCAGGCAGCAAGAACACACGGCCGCTGACAAGAGCATGAAAGACGAGACTTCCTCAGTGGCGGCAGCTCGGGTTTACACCAGCTTGGGACACTTGTGAAGCCTTAAGCCTTAGGTCAAGTTACTGTAAACTTAGGTTAACCTAAATGCAACCAATTGTCCTAACACAATCACATGTTAATATTTTTGGCTTTGCATTAGCAGAATGAGTTTCGGATGTGTTCTGGCCAAAGTTGTTCTTCCTGAACTTGACAAAGCCTAGAACTTGACTGCAGGACTTTCAACATGTGCTGTATGGTCAAGCTGAAGCTTAGATTTCACTATGACTGGCTACCGTACGTCAAAATACAACTTACCCTGCTCCAACTATGGCTCATAATAACCCAACCCACTACCTCTTAAAGGGACACACTTTCTATCGGAGCATCTAAGGGTCATCAGAGGATAGTAGTGCTTGAAGTGAAGAGTCTCTCCGTTCCTTTCAGCTTGCTAAGCTGAAACCCGCTGTGCGGACTAGCTGCAAAAGGAGGTCAACACAAAAACTCCTTGTCCTAAAGGACAGTAATCACAGAGGAGCATCAAGCAGGAGTCGGTATGAAAGGGAGAAGAGAAGTGGGAGAGGCTGTGAAATAAGAAAGACACAGAGATCCACCCTTAGAGGAAGAGCAAAATGAAAAGGGTTAAAGGATGACTCCTATGAGGCATATGAAAGAGAAGGAGCGTTGTTGGCCTGGGATTTAATTCTGATATCATCCCAGTTTTGCATTTACTACTGACTTTACCCCAGTGCGAGCAAGATCAGACACAGCTTATTAACTGAAGAGATGCTAAAACCTACTTAGTCATCAGGCATGAGTAAGGGCTGCAGTATTTGACCTCTTGTGGAAAATAAAAAGAAACATCTGAAAAATCATCTTTCTTTTTCATCTTTGCAATGCTAGAGAAATAGGCATTTCCTATAGTGTAACTGATGAACTCCTGAGCACCTGTAAAGTAAGTTAAACAGCAATATTACACGAGAAAGAACACAAGAAATCTGCACAGGTTTACGAACATACACACAGGTACACATTAAATACAGGAGGTGTAAACTTTAAAAAACTACTCACAAGACCGACAGCATTCTTTGGCACTCGGTTTCATTAATGAAATTAGCCATGAATCACCAAGACAAATTAAGAAGTTACACACTTTTCACTTGGGATACCTTTTTCAACAAAAAGGAGAGACTGGGGGGGGAGGGGGGAAGCTACTTTTCTGCGGTGGACTATCTGCCAACAAGGAATAGATGTACCCAGATTTCTATAATTCTGAACGTGTCATTCTGTCCCTACACAAAGCGAGCTGAAAGGATTGGCCTGCCCATCTCCCTTCCCTCAGGTAGAAGGGCAATGTGATCATTAACTTCCACGAGGCAGTGCATTCGCCCAGAATGGGTAAAAAGCAGTATTGGAAAATACTATATTTGTCAGCCGTGTTTTCTCTAACTTTAAAAGTAATTCTGAATTGGCATCGTATGCTTTGGCAGGGGAACAGAAAAGATGATCTAATAGGTCATTCGACTTCCATCACTAATTTCTGTGATCTAAACAACATTTTATGTTTATGGTGTTTGAAACTCAATTTCCTAAGGACTGGTTTTAAGGTTAGAAATGGTCGGTATGACAGTAGCCATCAAACCCATACTGACGCTAAATAAGAAAAGTCTTGAAGAGCTTTTAAAATAAGAAAAAGTAGCTCCAGCCCCTTTATACTTCACAGTAGAGCTCAGATGCAAATAAATGTGCATTAGAAGGTCAATATGGTAATTACAGATGTAGCGTTTCGTTGGACAAAAAAAGACAAAAAATGCACAGTAAGAACAGCAGTGTCAGGGATAAGAAACAGAGGTGATATAACTTGCAATATTTATTATAGATCTGGCTATTTATTATATACTTGGTTATTTATTATATACTGAACATACATTATTTATTATTTATTTTATATACAACGTGTGTATGTGTATACACACACACAATATCTCTGAACCACACACAGTAACATGGATGCAGAGCCAGAAGACTCTTGCACTTAAAGGAGGAAACAAGAAGGCAGATTAGCTCACAAAGAACCAGGGAACTGAAATAATGTGTTGATATTTCCTGGAACCAGTCCGAAGATGAGCAGCAGAGTTCTGGATAGGCTGTAAATTTTCCCAATACTTCCTTTGAAAACCAAGCTGGTACAGCATTCTAATAATCCAACTCAAGGGCATGGAAAACAACTTTGGCTTTTGTCAGGTTGAACTGGGTGGGGGGAAAAAAAAAGGTCCTCCCAGACATTTATAAACAACTTTACTTTCTGTGCACGTCCCAATCAATGTACGAGAGCAAACTAGTTCTGAAACCCGCTCTTCTCCTCAAGTAGAAGAGGTTGAAATAGTTATAAATCCAGATATGTCAAAATTCAGCAAGTGAAAAATTAGCCTATAACAAGACACAAATTCAGAGTAGATCAGCAATTCAGGAAATAACGAAAGCCTATGCTCCTACATCCCTTTTTTGCAAAAAGGCTCCCATTGATAACTGCTTGTCAGTTGGCATAGAGTCCTAAACAGCGGAAACTGCATAATGCCTCTCACGAACTCGGGGAGCGAGGGTGGCGACAAGGAGCATTGTACAGACCGGGTAGTTTCTACTCCATCAAATGAAGAAAATCAGAATGCATGTCTTTAAAAAATCATCTTTTCAACTTTTTTTTTACCCAGCTTGCTGAAGGGCACCTCAGCACGCCTGTCAGCACCAGCTTCGGGGAGGGTTTGCTGGGTGACCCGCTGCCCCGACCCAGCACACATCTCCCCTCCCTTCTCAGCATCTCCCAATTTGCAGAGGGACACACACGGATGATACTTTCCTTTGATTTGCTCTGATAAAAAAGAATTAGAAACAGTATTTCTTGCTATCCTCATTGTATTTGTTGTCATTTAATCCCGACTGCTTCATTGCCAAATTGTGTGGTTTAATAATCTGAGGGAAGAATTTAGCAATGATTTTGTGTGAAGAGTAAAGCAGTAGCAGATCCATACGATTGTTCCACTGTAAACCTCTCAGCCGGAGTTTACCAGAGAATAAAGAAAGGGAGAAAACCCCAAAATGTAGTTTACTGTTTTCACATGCCAAAAGAAAATGTTAAATAAAGTTGAACTGTTTTGGTAAATAAAAATCGTGATATGCATAAACAGTGAAACTTACCAAACTGTTATGGTTGCTAGAAATGAAGAAGTTTCTTTTTTTATACTACAAAAAGCATAAACATCTCAAAGAAAATACTTTTCAATTCCTTTAAAAGGAGCAGTTTCTCAGGTTTTAAGTATTACTTTCACGTGTCCGTGAATGTTCCCTAACGTTCTTAGACATTAGACAAAAATCATAATTATCATTCTACAAGTGAAACAAAGCAGACAACGTGTCCAAATTTTTTGGCAACATTTGTGTACACATTCTTAAAAAAAAAAAACCCTGGTTGATAGAAATGGGTCATTTTTTTGCAAAAAAGTATTAGAATTTCTCTTTTTAAGACGAAAAGCACAGCGCACATCGAGGACATTTAAATAGCATGAAGATTGTCGCACAAGAATTCAGTTACGATGAATTTCATCGTGAGCTACCAGTTACTCAGGCCACTCTTAGCTCTTGGAGCGTCCCAACCTGAAACAAATTAATAATAGCGAGAGCTGTAACTGCATTTCCTCCTTTTGTTACTTTGTTTCCACAACTTTCACATTATAGCATGGCTTCGTGGATCTGCCCCTGATCCTCACAGGGAGGCCAACAAACGAGCCACTTCACTAAAAATCCTGGCCTTCAATGCTTCAGCGTGGGGTTTGGGAAGAAGGGGAAAGGACAACCCACCCCTAGCAAGGGCCTAGAAGCACAGGAGCTGTTCCAGAGCTGGACGTGTACACACACTGCACCGCAATGCTTCCCCGGAGCGAAGTAATTCCAAGGTCTCCTGAGCCTCCAGCCCCTTTCCCCCAGTCTCGTGGAAATGACAGGGGACGTGAGAAGGGATTTGAGGACAGTTTGGCTGACGAAAGCTTGTCCCTGCTCACGGAGCCTGATTAGAGACCGAGTTACTGCCCGAGGAGCAGATGCAAGCCCAGGCGGAGCCCTGCGGGGCGGGGAGCCCCGCGTTAACTCTGCATCGAAAAGCCTCGGTCCTGCGGAGAGGCGCCAGAAGGAAGAAGAGAAACATGGTCGTGCCTTGCTGGTAGCACCAGGAAAGCAACAAGATGTCAGTGAGGTTTTTCTGCTTCCTGTTTGCGAAGCAACCCCCCCCCCCGCGCCGCCGCCGCTTTGTGCGGCTCCCGCCTGCGCTCCCCCCGCTCCCGCCTCTCCCCGCCGCCCGGGGAGGCGGCCCGCTCCCCCGCCTCCTGCCCGCCCGGCCGGGCCGGGAGATGTGCCGGGCTGCCGGGGCTGCTCCCCGGCTGGGAGGCGGGAGGGAACCGGCGCTCTTGCTCCTCAGCGGCCGGGCGGGAGGTGGGGGCTGCACCCGGGCTCTGAGCTTTTGTTTGCCGCTGGCGAAGCGATCCCCACCTCCTCGCCCTCCGTGACGAAGCGGGGCTGCGGGGCGGACAAAGCGGCCGGCAGGGCAGCGAGGGGCAGAGGGGGAGGGTGCTGCCCGCGGCGTCGCGCAAGGGAGGAGCCGGCAGGCACCGGGCCGGCATCGCGGCCCGGGGAGGACGGGCTCGGCGCGGCCCAAGATAAACACACTGCTCCCTCCTTTCACATGCGGGGCGGGGGGGGGAGAGCCGCCGCCGGGACGGCCGCCTCCCCGCCGCTTTGTCACGGAGACCCCCCCACGCGGGGGCCGGCAACAGCTGCCGCCCCGCCGGACCCTCCCGCACCGCCGCGCCTGCCCGCGCAGCAGGGGAGGGCGAGAGGGAGGGACGTGCGAGGCTTGTAAACCACACGCTGCCATCGCACCTCCCCTCCTTCCCTCCCTCCCCTCCCCTCCCTCCTCCCTGCCGGTCCCCGCCGCCCATTGTGCGCCCGGCAGA